>JAXDRA010000907.1:0-37750 GCA_034190875.2 Urechis unicinctus
TCGCACTTCTGATTGTCATATCCTGTACTGGCACAGGACAGTCATGCTGTCTTGAACGTCTCTGCTGGATCACATGGCCATCAGCAAAAAGTATGTAGTCTTCGAAAGACGTGTAGCTCTTCGTTTTCCTTTTGTCGAAGTCGTGATCCCAGGGCAAGTTAAGTCCAAGTTTAACTCGATCTTGACGTCGGTAGGTAAATCCGTCATTGTAACCCCTCTATCCTTCTAAAAACTCCGCAGTTGTTCGACTTTACAACGCGTTGCTGTGAACATTAACTGCTTTGTTTGTACCGGGGTCACGTGCCTGGTTACGCAAGGTGCGCTGTTGCGCATGCGTGCAAGCGTAATAGGGTTACCAAGAAATAGACTATTCAACGAGCGCGTTCGGTAGTGTTCAGTTTTTGTTGGCTCGTATATTTAAATAGATACATGTCACTGTTGCTTGGGGTTATTGACCTTAGTGCCTGTAATCGCGTCGTCGGGTCGGATGGGATTATGTCGACTTCACTACGTAGCCCCATGGACGTGGGTGGGTTGTGTTGTGATATGAGGCTATATCGCTATTGGTGTACTTACTTGACTTCGTTACACATTAAACAACGGAAAAAATTATGGGCCATAGACGGTGATTGAGGGCACGTTTATCTGTACAAAGCATTTCATCGGGGGGAACGGACCAACAAGTGAGCATCCTAACCCAATACCTGTTACTTCCCAATCAGAAACAGAACTTCAGTGCTTCATGCAAAAAAAAAACAAAGGCCTGCACCTTAAGAAAAATCCTGTGTTGACCCCCCCATGCCAAAGCAGCAAAAACCTTGTGTGTGTAGCAAGAACCAAGTAACCATATTAAAACATAAACATGTTTCTCAAGACTCAAATATATCTTTGTGTTAAAAGTATGATTTATTTTCTCAACTGCAGTTAAGAAAAAAAATAGTTTATATCCATTTGTTGAAGACTAGTTTATATTTTTCCCCAGAATATAACAAGAAAGTTCCTTGCCAGCTCTACAAAACACTGATTAATTTTATGATAAATAACAATAAGCACACTTCCATTGCATTGCATTACACACAATTTCCGCAAACTTTTCTTCATCAAAGGGTACACTGATAATGTGGAAGCCTTTTTATTGTGTACAACATAATGTCACAATTCTGTACACCAAAAATTCCCATCTGTCTCTGCACTTGCAATCGAGAACTGCAGTGGTTACGGGTAAATTGTCTCCCATTATTTTAGAAATGAGCACAGACGGGTCAGTATCTGGTTTGTTCATGATGGTTGGAACACAGAGACTGTGATTCGTCCTAGCCTCATTGCATGCCAGGCTGAGTTATCGGCTTGCACTTTAAGTATCTGAATCAATAAGTTCAATATCAGCAGGGGTGTATTTGACAAATCGGACAAAATCATCTGCAGTGCAGGCAACTGTGGTGGCTCCCGGTATGGCTTGAGCAGACTGTATGATGTGCCCAACAAACTCCTTTGCTCTATCCAGCATACCCAAGGAGAGGCATGTTGGCTCTGGCTCTGGAGACAGAAATGAAGTTTGACTTTCGAGTTGTTCGAGGACTTGACATTGTTCTGTTAAACAGAAAGAATCAATAAAGTGACTTCATCCTGTTTGCATACCCCAGTTGTCTATCTTGTACAATTAGTTCTATAAATATTCGATTATTACACTTTATTCAGCTTCATTTTAGCATATGTGCAATAAACTGAAGCATTACCATACCTGTCTGATTTTGTGTGCCAGGCCCTGTGGCTGATCCTCTGAGGTAACCAACCTGTCACTTGACAAGGGTCAAAGGCATCAACTAGTTTACCGAGTGATGACTCTAGTGTGGTTCTACACCTAGAAAAGATACAAAAATGATAGGAGAAATTACTCATGGACTTAATAATCCTAATCGACAACTTTAGCCTGGGATAAATACAGCTAATGTTATCTCATATATACCAAAATATTTGTCTCACCTCGCACTTCTGATTGTCATATCCTGTACTGGCACAGGACAGTCATGCTGTCTTGAACGTCTCTGCTGGATCACATGGCCATCAGCAAAAAGTATGTAGTCTTCGAAAGACGTGTAGCTCTTCGTTTTCCTTTTGTCGAAGTCGTGATCCCAGGGCAAGTTAAGTCCAAGTTTAACTCGATCTTGACGTCGGTAATCCGTCATTGTAACCCCTCTATCCTTCTAAAAACTCCGCAGTTGTTCGACTTTACAACGCGTTGCTGTGAACATTAACTGCTTTGTTTGTACCGGGGTCACGTGCCTGGTTACGCAAGGTGCGCTGTTGCGCATGCGTGCAAGCGTAATAGGGTTACCAAGAAATAGACTATTCAACGAGCGCGTTCGGTAGTGTTCAGTTTTTTTGTTGGCTCGTATATTTAAATAGATACATGTCACTGTTGCTTGGGGTTATTGACCTTAGTGCCTGTAATCGCGTCGTCGGGTCGGATGGGATTATGTCGACTTCACTACGTAGCCCCATGGACGTGGGTGGGTTGTGTTGTGATATGAGGCTATATCGCTATTGGTGTACTTACTTGACTTCGTTACACATTAAACAACGGAAAAATTATGGGCCATAGACGGTGATTGAGGGCACGTTTATCTGTACAAAGCATTTCATCGGGGGGAACGGACCAACAAGTGAGCATCCTAACCCAATACCTGTTACTTCCCAATCAGAAACCGAACTTCAGTGCTTCATGCAAAAAAAACAAAGGCCTGCACCTTAAGAAAAATCCTGTGTTGACCCCCCCATGCCAAAGCAGCAAAAAACCTTGTGTGTGTAGCAAGAACCAAGTAACCATATTAAAACATAAACATGTTCTCAAGACTCAAATATATCTTTGTGTTAAAAGTATGATTTATTTTCTCAACTGCAGTTAAGAAAAAAAATAGTTTATATCCATTTGTTGAAGACTAGTTTATATTTTTCCCCAGAATATAACAAGAAAGTTCCTTGCCAGCTCTACAAAACACTGATTAATTTTATGATAAATAACAATAAGCACACTTCCATTGCATTGCATTACACACAATTTCCGCAAACTTTTCTTCATCAAAGGGTACACTGATAATGTGGAAGCCTTTTTATTGTGTACAACATAATGTCACAATTCTGTACACCAAAAATTCCCATCTGTCTCTGCACTTGCAATCGAGAACTGCAGTGGTTACGGGTAAATTGTCTCCCATTATTTTAGAAATGAGCACAGACGGGTCAGTATCTGGTTTGTTCATGATGGTTGGAACACAGAGACTGTGATTCGTCCTAGCCTCATTGCATGCCAGGCTGAGTTATCGGCTTGCACTTTAAGTATCTGAATCAATAAGTTCAATATCAGCAGGGGTGTATTTGACAAATCGGACAAAATCATCTGCAGTGCAGGCAACTGTGGTGGCTCCCGGTATGGCTTGAGCAGACTGTATGATGTGCCCAACAAACTCCTTTGCTCTATCCAGCATACCCAAGGAGAGGCATGTTGGCTCTGGCTCTGGAGACAGAAATGAAGTTTGACTTTCGAGTTGTTCGAGGACTTGACATTGTTCTGTTAAACAGAAAGAATCAATAAAGTGACTTCATTCTGTTTGCATACCCCAGTTGTCTATCTTGTACAATTAGTTCTATAAATATTCGATTATTACACTTTATTCAGCTTCATTTTAGCATATGTGCAATAAACTGAAGCATTACCATACCTGTCTGATTTTGTGTGCCAGGCCCTGTGGCTGATCCTCTGAGGTAACCAACCTGTCACTTGACAAGGGTCAAAGGCATCAACTAGTTTACCGAGTGATGACTCTAGTGTGGTTCTACACCTAGAAAAGATACAAAAATGATAGGAGAAATTACTCATGGACTTAATAATCCTAATCGACAACTTTAGCCTGGGATAAATACAGCTAATGTTATCTCATATATACAAAAAATATTTGTCTCACCTCGCACTTCTGATTGTCATATCCTGTACTGGCACAGGACAGTCATGCTGTCTTGAACGTCTCTGCTGGATCACATGGCCATCAGCAAAAAGTATGTAGTCTTCGAAAGACGTGTAGCTCTTCGTTTTCCTTTTGTCGAAGTCGTGATCCCAGGGCAAGTTAAGTCCAAGTTTAACTCGATCTTGACGTCGGTAATCCGTCATTGTAACCCCTCTATCCTTCTAAAAACTCCGCAGTTGTTCGACTTTACAACGCGTTGCTGTGAACATTAACTGCTTTGTTTGTACCGGGGTCACGTGCCTGGTTACGCAAGGTGCGCTGTTGCGCATGCGTGCAAGCGTAATAGGGTTACCAAGAAATAGACTATTCAACGAGCGCGTTCGGTAGTGTTCAGTTTTTGTTGGCTCGTATATTTAAATAGATACATGTCACTGTTGCTTGGGGTTATTGACCTTAGTGCCTGTAATCGCGTCGTCGGGTCGGATGGGATTATGTCGACTTCACTACGTAGCCCCATGGACGTGGGTGGGTTGTGTTGTGATATGAGGCTATATCGCTATTGGTGTACTTACTTGACTTCGTTACACATTAAACAACGGAAAAATTATGGGCCATAGACGGTGATTGAGGGCACGTTTATCTGTACAAAGCATTTCATCGGGGGGAACGGACCAACAAGTGAGCATCCTAACCCAATACCTGTTACTTCCCAATCAGAAACCGAACTTCAGTGCTTCATGCAAAAAAAACAAAGGCCTGCACCTTAAGAAAAATCCTGTGTTGACCCCCCCATGCCAAAGCAGCAAAAACCTTGTGTGTGTGTAGCAAGAACCAAGTAACCATATTAAAACATAAACATGTTCTCAAGACTCAAATATATCTTTGTGTTAAAAGTATGATTTATTTTCTCAACTGCAGTTAAGAAAAAAAAATAGTTTATATCCATTTGTTGAAGACTAGTTTATATTTTTCCCCAGAATATAACAAGAAAAGTTCCTTGCCAGCTCTACAAAACACTGATTAATTTTATGATAAATAACAATAAGCACACTTCCATTGCATTGCATTACACACAATTTCCGCAAACTTTTCTTCATCAAAGGGTACACTGATAATGTGGAAGCCTTTTTATTGTGTACAACATAATGTCACAATTCTGTACACCAAAAATTCCCATCTGTCTCTGCACTTGCAATCGAGAACTGCAGTGGTTACGGGTAAATTGTCTCCCATTATTTTAGAAATGAGCACAGACGGGTCAGTATCTGGTTTGTTCATGATGGTTGGAACACAGAGACTGTGATTCGTCCTAGCCTCATTGCATGCCAGGCTGAGTTATCGGCTTGCACTTTAAGTATCTGAATCAATAAGTTCAATATCAGCAGGGGTGTATTTGACAAATCGGACAAAATCATCTGCAGTGCAGGCAACTGTGGTGGCTCCCGGTATGGCTTGAGCAGACTGTATGATGTGCCCAACAAACTCCTTTGCTCTATCCAGCATACCCAAGGAGAGGCATGTTGGCTCTGGCTCTGGAGACAGAAATGAAGTTTGACTTTCGAGTTGTTCGAGGACTTGACATTGTTCTGTTAAACAGAAAGAATCAATAAAGTGACTTCATCCTGTTTGCATACCCCAGTTGTCTATCTTGTACAATTAGTTCTATAAATATTCGATTATTACACTTTATTCAGCTTCATTTTAGCATATGTGCAATAAACTGAAGCATTACCATACCTGTCTGATTTTGTGTGCCAGGCCCTGTGGCTGATCCTCTGAGGTAACCAACCTGTCACTTGACAAGGGTCAAAGGCATCAACTAGTTTACCGAGTGATGACTCTAGTGTGGTTCTACACCTAGAAAAGATACAAAAATGATAGGAGAAATTACTCATGGACTTAATAATCCTAATCGACAACTTTAGCCTGGGATAAATACAGCTAATGTTATCTCATATATACCAAAATATTTGTCTCACCTCGCACTTCTGATTGTCATATCCTGTACTGGCACAGGACAGTCATGCTGTCTTGAACGTCTCTGCTGGATCACATGGCCATCAGCAAAAAGTATGTAGTCTTCGAAAGACGTGTAGCTCTTCGTTTTCCTTTTGTCGAAGTCGTGATCCCAGGGCAAGTTAAGTCCAAGTTTAACTCGATCTTGACGTCGGTAATCCGTCATTGTAACCCCTCTATCCTTCTAAAAACTCCGCAGTTGTTCGACTTTACAACGCGTTGCTGTGAACATTAACTGCTTTGTTTGTACCGGGGTCACGTGCCTGGTTACGCAAGGTGCGCTGTTGCGCATGCGTGCAAGCGTAATAGGGTTACCAAGAAATAGACTATTCAACGAGCGCGTTCGGTAGTGTTCAGTTTTTGTTGGCTCGTATATTTAAATAGATACATGTCACTGTTGCTTGGGGTTATTGACCTTAGTGCCTGTAATCGCGTCGTCGGGTCGGATGGGATTATGTCGACTTCACTACGTAGCCATGGATGGACGTGGGGGGGTTGTGTTGTGATATGAGGCTATATCGCTATTGGTGTACTTACTTGACTTCGTTACACATTAAACAACGGAAAAATTATGGGCCATAGACGGTGATTGAGGGCACGTTTATCTGTACAAAGCATTTCATCGGGGGGAACGGACCAACAAGTGAGCATCCTAACCCAATACCTGTTACTTCCCAATCAGAAACCGAACTTCAGTGCTTCATGCAAAAAAAAACAAAGGCCTGCACCTTAAGAAAAATCCTGTGTTGACCCCCCATGCCAAAGCAGCAAAAAACCTTGTGTGTGTAGCAAGAACCAAGTAACCATATTAAAACATAAACATGTTCTCAAGACTCAAATATATCTTTGTGTTAAAAGTATGATTTATTTTCTCAACTGCAGTTAAGAAAAAAAATAGTTTATATCCATTTGTTGAAGACTAGTTTATATTTTTCCCCAGAATATAACAAGAAAGTTCCTTGCCAGCTCTACAAAACACTGATTGATTAATTTTATGATAAATAACAATAAGCACACTTCCATTGCATTGCATTGCATTACACACAATTTCCGCAAACTTTTCTTCATCAAAGGGTACACTGATAATGTGGAAGCCTTTTTATTGTGTACAACATAATGTCACAATTCTGTACACCAAAAATTCCCATCTGTCTCTGCACTTGCAATCGAGAACTGCAGTGGTTACGGGTAAATTGTCTCCCATTATTTTAGAAATGAGCACAGACGGGTCAGTATCTGGTTTGTTCATGATGGTTGGAACACAGAGACTGTGATTCGTCCTAGCCTCATTGCATGCCAGGCTGAGTTATCGGCTTGCACTTTAAGTATCTGAATCAATAAGTTCAATATCAGCAGGGGTGTATTTGACAAATCGGACAAAATCATCTGCAGTGCAGGCAACTGTGGTGGCTCCCGGTATGGCTTGAGCAGACTGTATGATGTGCCCAACAAACTCCTTTGCTCTATCCAGCATACCCAAGGAGAGGCATGTTGGCTCTGGCTCTGGAGACAGAAATGAAGTTTGACTTTCGAGTTGTTCGAGGACTTGACATTGTTCTGTTAAACAGAAAGAATCAATAAAGTGACTTCATCCTGTTTGCATACCCCAGTTGTCTATCTTGTACAATTAGTTCTATAAATATTCGATTATTACACTTTATTCAGCTTCATTTTAGCATATGTGCAATAAACTGAAGCATTACCATACCTGTCTGATTTTGTGTGCCAGGCCCTGTGGCTGATCCTCTGAGGTAACCAACCTGTCACTTGACAAGGGTCAAAGGCATCAACTAGTTTACCGAGTGATGACTCTAGTGTGGTTCTACACCTAGAAAAGATACAAAAATGATAGGAGAAATTACTCATGGACTTAATAATCCTAATCGACAACTTTAGCCTGGGATAAATACAGCTAATGTTATCTCATATATACCAAAATATTTGTCTCACCTCGCACTTCTGATTGTCATATCCTGTACTGGCACAGGACAGTCATGCTGTCTTGAACGTCTCTGCTGGATCACATGGCCATCAGCAAAAAGTATGTAGTCTTCGAAAGACGTGTAGCTCTTCGTTTTCCTTTTGTCGAAGTCGTGATCCCAGGGCAAGTTAAGTCCAAGTTTAACTCGATCTTGACGTCGGTAATCCGTCATTGTAACCCCTCTATCCTTCTAAAAACTCCGCAGTTGTTCGACTTTACAACGCGTTGCTGTGAACATTAACTGCTTTGTTTGTACCGGGGTCACGTGCCTGGTTACGCAAGGTGCGCTGTTGCGCATGCGTGCAAGCGTAATAGGGTTACCAAGAAATAGACTATTCAACGAGCGCGTTCGGTAGTGTTCAGTTTTTGTTGGCTCGTATATTTAAATAGATACATGTCACTGTTGCTTGGGGTTATTGACCTTAGTGCCTGTAATCGCGTCGTCGGGTCGGATGGGATTATGTCGACTTCACTACGTAGCCCCATGGACGTGGGTGGGTTGTGTTGTTGATATGAGGCTATATCGCTATTGGTGTACTTACTTGACTTCGTTACACATTAAACAACGGAAAAATTATGGGCCATAGACGGTGATTGAGGGCACGTTTATCTGTACAAAGCATTTCATCGGGGGGAACGGACCAACAAGTGAGCATCCTAACCCAATACCTGTTACTTCCCAATCAGAAACCGAACTTCAGTGCTTCATGCAAAAAAAACAAAGGCCTGCACCTTAAGAAAAATCCTGTGTTGACCCCCCCATGCCAAAGCAGCAAAAACCTTGTGTGTGTAGCAAGAACCAAGTAACCATATTAAAACATAAACATGTTCTCAAGACTCAAATATATCTTTGTGTTAAAAGTATGATTTATTTTCTCAACTGCAGTTAAAAAAAAAAAAATAGTTTATATCCATTTGTTGAAGACTAGTTTATATTTTTCCCCAGAATATAACAAGAAAGTTCCTTGCCAGCTCTACAAAACACTGATTAATTTTATGATAAATAACAATAAGCACACTTCCATTGCATTGCATTACACACAATTTCCGCAAACTTTTCTTCATCAAAGGGTACACTGATAATGTGGAAGCTTTTTTTTATTGTGTACAACATAATGTCACAATTCTGTACACCAAAAATTCCCATCTGTCTCTGCACTTGCAATCGAGAACTGCAGTGGTTACGGGTAAATTGTCTCCCATTATTTTAGAAATGAGCACAGACGGGTCAGTATCTGGTTTGTTCATGATGGTTGGAACACAGAGACTGTGATTCGTCCTAGCCTCATTGCATGCCAGGCTGAGTTATCGGCTTGCACTTTAAGTATCTGAATCAATAAGTTCAATATCAGCAGGGGTGTATTTGACAAATCGGACAAAATCATCTGCAGTGCAGGCAACTGTGGTGGCTCCCGGTATGGCTTGAGCAGACTGTATGATGTGCCCAACAAACTCCTTTGCTCTATCCAGCATACCCAAGGAGAGGCATGTTGGCTCTGGCTCTGGAGACAGAAATGAAGTTTGACTTTCGAGTTGTTCGAGGACTTGACATTGTTCTGTTAAACAGAAAGAATCAATAAAGTGACTTCATCCTGTTTGCATACCCCAGTTGTCTATCTTGTACAATTAGTTCTATAAATATTCGATTATTACACTTTATTCAGCTTCATTTTAGCATATGTGCAATAAACTGAAGCATTACCATACCTGTCTGATTTTGTGTGCCAGGCCCTGTGGCTGATCCTCTGAGGTAACCAACCTGTCACTTGACAAGGGTCAAAGGCATCAACTAGTTTACCGAGTGATGACTCTAGTGTGGTTCTACACCTAGAAAAGATACAAAAATGATAGGAGAAATTACTCATGGACTTAATAATCCTAATCGACAACTTTAGCCTGGGATAAATACAGCTAATGTTATCTCATATATACCAAAATATTTGTCTCACCTCGCACTTCTGATTGTCATATCCTGTACTGGCACAGGACAGTCATGCTGTCTTGAACGTCTCTGCTGGATCACATGGCCATCAGCAAAAAGTATGTAGTCTTCGAAAGACGTGTAGCTCTTCGTTTTCCTTTTGTCGAAGTCGTGATCCCAGGGCAAGTTAAGTCCAAGTTTAACTCGATCTTGACGTCGGTAATCCGTCATTGTAACCCCTCTATCCTTCTAAAAACTCCGCAGTTGTTCGACTTTACAACGCGTTGCTGTGAACATTAACTGCTTTGTTTGTACCGGGGTCACGTGCCTGGTTACGCAAGGTGCGCTGTTGCGCATGCGTGCAAGCGTAATAGGGTTACCAAGAAATAGACTATTCAACGAGCGCGTTCGGTAGTGTTCAGTTTTTGTTGGCTCGTATATTTAAATAGATACATGTCACTGTTGCTTGGGGTTATTGACCTTAGTGCCTGTAATCGCGTCGTCGGGTCGGATGGGATTATGTCGACTTCACTACGTAGCCCCATGGACGTGGGTGGGTTGTGTTGTGATATGAGGCTATATCGCTATTGGTGTACTTACTTGACTTCGTTACACATTAAACAACGGAAAAATTATGGGCCATAGACGGTGATTGAGGGCACGTTTATCTGTACAAAGCATTTCATCGGGGGGAACGGACCAACAAGTGAGCATCCTAACCCAATACCTGTTACTTCCCAATCAGAAACCGAACTTCAGTGCTTCATGCAAAAAAAACAAAGGCCTGCACCTTAAGAAAAATCCTGTGTTGACCCCCCCATGCCAAAGCAGCAAAAACCTTGTGTGTGTAGCAAGAACCAAGTAACCATATTAAAACATAAACATGTTCTCAAGACTCAAATATATCTTTGTGTTAAAAGTATGATTTATTTTCTCAACTGCAGTTAAGAAAAAAAATAGTTTATATCCATTTGTTGAAGACTAGTTTATATTTTTCCCCAGAATATAACAAGAAAGTTCCTTGCCAGCTCTACAAAACACTGATTAATTTTATGATAAATAACAATAAGCACACTTCCATTGCATTGCATTACACACAATTTCCGCAAACTTTTCTTCATCAAAGGGTACACTGATAATGTGGAAGCCTTTTTATTGTGTACAACATAATGTCACAATTCTGTACACCAAAAATTCCCATCTGTCTCTGCACTTGCAATCGAGAACTGCAGTGGTTACGGGTAAATTGTCTCCCATTATTTTAGAAATGAGCACAGACGGGTCAGTATCTGGTTTGTTCATGATGGTTGGAACACAGAGACTGTGATTCGTCCTAGCCTCATTGCATGCCAGGCTGAGTTATCGGCTTGCACTTTAAGTATCTGAATCAATAAGTTCAATATCAGCAGGGGTGTATTTGACAAATCGGACAAAATCATCTGCAGTGCAGGCAACTGTGGTGGCTCCCGGTATGGCTTGAGCAGACTGTATGATGTGCCCAACAAACTCCTTTGCTCTATCCAGCATACCCAAGGAGAGGCATGTTGGCTCTGGCTCTGGAGACAGAAATGAAGTTTGACTTTCGAGTTGTTCGAGGACTTGACATTGTTCTGTTAAACAGAAAGAATCAATAAAGTGACTTCATCCTGTTTGCATACCCCAGTTGTCTATCTTGTACAATTAGTTCTATAAATATTCGATTATTACACTTTATTCAGCTTCATTTTAGCATATGTGCAATAAACTGAAGCATTACCATACCTGTCTGATTTTGTGTGCCAGGCCCTGTGGCTGATCCTCTGAGGTAACCAACCTGTCACTTGACAAGGGTCAAAGGCATCAACTAGTTTACCGAGTGATGACTCTAGTGTGGTTCTACACCTAGAAAAGATACAAAAATGATAGGAGAAATTACTCATGGACTTAATAATCCTAATCGACAACTTTAGCCTGGGATAAATACAGCTAATGTTATCTCATATATACAAAATATTTGTCTCACCTCGCACTTCTGATTGTCATATCCTGTACTGGCACAGGACAGTCATGCTGTCTTGAACGTCTCTGCTGGATCACATGGCCATCAGCAAAAAGTATGTAGTCTTCGAAAGACGTGTAGCTCTTCGTTTTCCTTTTGTCGAAGTCGTGATCCCAGGGCAAGTTAAGTCCAAGTTTAACTCGATCTTGACGTCGGTAATCCGTCATTGTAACCCCTCTATCCTTCTAAAAACTCCGCAGTTGTTCGACTTTACAACGCGTTGCTGTGAACATTAACTGCTTTGTTTGTACCGGGGTCACGTGCCTGGTTACGCAAGGTGCGCTGTTGCGCATGCGTGCAAGCGTAATAGGGTTACCAAGAAATAGACTATTCAACGAGCGCGTTCGGTAGTGTTCAGTTTTTTTGTTGGCTCGTATATTTAAATAGATACATGTCACTGTTGCTTGGGGTTATTGACCTTAGTGCCTGTAATCGCGTCGTCGGGTCGGATGGGATTATGTCGACTTCACTACGTAGCCCCATGGACGTGGGTGGGTTGTGTTGTGATATGAGGCTATATCGCTATTGGTGTACTTACTTGACTTCGTTACACATTAAACAACGGAAAAATTATGGGCCATAGACGGTGATTGAGGGCACGTTTATCTGTACAAAGCATTTCATCGGGGGGAACGGACCAACAAGTGAGCATCCTAACCCAATACCTGTTACTTCCCAATCAGAAACCGAACTTCAGTGCTTCATGCAAAAAAAACAAAGGCCTGCACCTTAAGAAAAATCCTGTGTTGACCCCCCCATGCCAAAGCAGCAAAAACCTTGTGTGTGTAGCAAGAACCAAGTAACCATATTAAAACATAAACATGTTCTCAAGACTCAAATATATCTTTGTGTTAAAAGTATGATTTATTTTCTCAACTGCAGTTAAAAAAAAAATAGTTTATATCCATTTGTTGAAGACTAGTTTATATTTTTCCCCAGAATATAACAAGAAAGTTCCTTGCCAGCTCTACAAAACACTGATTAATTTTATGATAAATAACAATAAGCACACTTCCATTGCATTGCATTACACACAATTTCCGCAAACTTTTCTTCATCAAAGGGTACACTGATAATGTGGAAGCCTTTTTATTGTGTACAACATAATGTCACAATTCTGTACACCAAAAATTCCCATCTGTCTCTGCACTTGCAATCGAGAACTGCAGTGGTTACGGGTAAATTGTCTCCCATTATTTTAGAAATGAGCACAGACGGGTCAGTATCTGGTTTGTTCATGATGGTTGGAACACAGAGACTGTGATTCGTCCTAGCCTCATTGCATGCCAGGCTGAGTTATCGGCTTGCACTTTAAGTATCTGAATCAATAAGTTCAATATCAGCAGGGGTGTATTTGACAAATCGGACAAAATCATCTGCAGTGCAGGCAACTGTGGTGGCTCCCGGTATGGCTTGAGCAGACTGTATGATGTGCCCAACAAACTCCTTTGCTCTATCCAGCATACCCAAGGAGAGGCATGTTGGCTCTGGCTCTGGAGACAGAAATGAAGTTTGACTTTCGAGTTGTTCGAGGACTTGACATTGTTCTGTTAAACAGAAAGAATCAATAAAGTGACTTCATCCTGTTTGCATACCCCAGTTGTCTATCTTGTACAATTAGTTCTATAAATATTCGATTATTACACTTTATTCAGCTTCATTTTAGCATATGTGCAATAAACTGAAGCATTACCATACCTGTCTGATTTTGTGTGCCAGGCCCTGTGGCTGATCCTCTGAGGTAACCAACCTGTCACTTGACAAGGGTCAAAGGCATCAACTAGTTTACCGAGTGATGACTCTAGTGTGGTTCTACACCTAGAAAAGATACAAAAATGATAGGAGAAATTACTCATGGACTTAATAATCCTAATCGACAACTTTAGCCTGGGATAAATACAGCTAATGTTATCTCATATATACCAAAATATTTGTCTCACCTCGCACTTCTGATTGTCATATCCTGTACTGGCACAGGACAGTCATGCTGTCTTGAACGTCTCTGCTGGATCACATGGCCATCAGCAAAAAGTATGTAGTCTTCGAAAGACGTGTAGTAGCTTCGTTTTCCTTTTGTCGAAGTCGTGATCCCAGGGCAAGTTAAGTCCAAGTTTAACTCGATCTTGACGTCGGTAATCCGTCATTGTAACCCCTCTATCCTTCTAAAAACTCCGCAGTTGTTCGACTTTACAACGCGTTGCTGTGAACATTAACTGCTTTGTTTGTACCGGGGTCACGTGCCTGGTTACGCAAGGTGCGCTGTTGCGCATGCGTGCAAGCGTAATAGGGTTACCAAGAAATAGACTATTCAACGAGCGCGTTCGGTAGTGTTCAGTTTTTGTTGGCTCGTATATTTAAATAGATACATGTCACTGTTGCTTGGGGTTATTGACCTTAGTGCCTGTAATCGCGTCGTCGGGTCGGATGGGATTATGTCGACTTCACTACGTAGCCCCATGGACGTGGGTGGGTTGTGTTGTGATATGAGGCTATATCGCTATTGGTGTACTTACTTGACTTCGTTACACATTAAACAACGGAAAAATTATGGGCCATAGACGGTGATTGAGGGCACGTTTATCTGTACAAAGCATTTCATCGGGGGGAACGGACCAACAAGTGAGCATCCTAACCCAATACCTGTTACTTCCCAATCAGAAACCGAACTTCAGTGCTTCATGCAAAAAAAAACAAAGGCCTGCACCTTAAGAAAAATCCTGTGTTGACCCCCCCATGCCAAAGCAGCAAAAACCTTGTGTGTGTAGCAAGAACCAAGTAACCATATTAAAACATAAACATGTTCTCAAGACTCAAATATATCTTTGTGTTAAAAGTATGATTTATTTTCTCAACTGCAGTTAAGAAAAAAAATAGTTTATATCCATTTGTTGAAGACTAGTTTATATTTTTCCCCAGAATATAACAAGAAAGTTCCTTGCCAGCTCTACAAAACACTGATTAATTTTATGATAAATAACAATAAGCACACTTCCATTGCATTGCATTACACACAATTTCCGCAAACTTTTCTTCATCAAAGGGTACACTGATAATGTGGAAGCCTTTTTATTGTGTACAACATAATGTCACAATTCTGTACACCAAAAATTCCCATCTGTCTCTGCACTTGCAATCGAGAACTGCAGTGGTTACGGGTAAATTGTCTCCCATTATTTTAGAAATGAGCACAGACGGGTCAGTATCTGGTTTGTTCATGATGGTTGGAACACAGAGACTGTGATTCGTCCTAGCCTCATTGCATGCCAGGCTGAGTTATCGGCTTGCACTTTAAGTATCTGAATCAATAAGTTCAATATCAGCAGGGGTGTATTTGACAAATCGGACAAAATCATCTGCAGTGCAGGCAACTGTGGTGGCTCCCGGTATGGCTTGAGCAGACTGTATGATGTGCCCAACAAACTCCTTTGCTCTATCCAGCATACCCAAGGAGAGGCATGTTGGCTCTGGCTCTGGAGACAGAAATGAAGTTTGACTTTCGAGTTGTTCGAGGACTTGACATTGTTCTGTTAAACAGAAAGAATCAATAAAGTGACTTCATCCTGTTTGCATACCCCAGTTGTCTATCTTGTACAATTAGTTCTATAAATATTCGATTATTACACTTTATTCAGCTTCATTTTAGCATATGTGCAATAAACTGAAGCATTACCATACCTGTCTGATTTTGTGTGCCAGGCCCTGTGGCTGATCCTCTGAGGTAACCAACCTGTCACTTGACAAGGGTCAAAGGCATCAACTAGTTTACCGAGTGATGACTCTAGTGTGGTTCTACACCTAGAAAAGATACAAAAATGATAGGAGAAATTACTCATGGACTTAATAATCCTAATCGACAACTTTAGCCTGGGATAAATACAGCTAATGTTATCTCATATATACCAAAATATTTGTCTCACCTCGCACTTCTGATTGTCATATCCTGTACTGGCACAGGACAGTCATGCTGTCTTGAACGTCTCTGCTGGATCACATGGCCATCAGCAAAAAGTATGTAGTCTTCGAAAGACGTGTAGCTCTTCGTTTTCCTTTTGTCGAAGTCGTGATCCCAGGGCAAGTTAAGTCCAAGTTTAACTCGATCTTGACGTCGGTAATCCGTCATTGTAACCCCTCTATCCTTCTAAAAACTCCGCAGTTGTTCGACTTTACAACGCGTTGCTGTGAACATTAACTGCTTTGTTTGTACCGGGGTCACGTGCCTGGTTACGCAAGGTGCGCTGTTGCGCATGCGTGCAAGCGTAATAGGGTTACCAAGAAATAGACTATTCAACGAGCGCGTTCGGTAGTGTTCAGTTTTTTGTTGGCTCGTATATTTAAATAGATACATGTCACTGTTGCTTGGGGTTATTGACCTTAGTGCCTGTAATCGCGTCGTCGGGTCGGATGGGATTATGTCGACTTCACTACGTAGCCCCATGGACGTGGGTGGGTTGTGTTGTGATATGAGGCTATATCGCTATTGGTGTACTTACTTGACTTCGTTACACATTAAACAACGGAAAAATTATGGGCCATAGACGGTGATTGAGGGCACGTTTATCTGTACAAAGCATTTCATCGGGGGGAACGGACCAACAAGTGAGCATCCTAACCCAATACCTGTTACTTCCCAATCAGAAACCGAACTTCAGTGCTTCATGCAAAAAAAAAAACAAAGGCCTGCACCTTAAGAAAAATCCTGTGTTGACCCCCCCCATGCCAAAGCAGCAAAAACCTTGTGTGTGTAGCAAGAACCAAGTAACCATATTAAAACATAAACATGTTCTCAAGACTCAAATATATCTTTGTGTTAAAAGTATGATTTATTTTCTCAACTGCAGTTAAGAAAAAAAATAGTTTATATCCATTTGTTGAAGACTAGTTTATATTTTTCCCCAGAATATAACAAGAAAGTTCCTTGCCAGCTCTACAAAACACTGATTAATTTTATGATAAATAACAATAAGCACACTTCCATTGCATTGCATTACACACAATTTCCGCAAACTTTTCTTCATCAAAGGGTACACTGATAATGTGGAAGCCTTTTTATTGTGTACAACATAATGTCACAATTCTGTACACCAAAAATTCCCATCTGTCTCTGCACTTGCAATCGAGAACTGCAGTGGTTACGGGTAAATTGTCTCCCATTATTTTAGAAATGAGCACAGACGGGTCAGTATCTGGTTTGTTCATGATGGTTGGAACACAGAGACTGTGATTCGTCCTAGCCTCATTGCATGCCAGGCTGAGTTATCGGCTTGCACTTTAAGTATCTGAATCAATAAGTTCAATATCAGCAGGGGTGTATTTGACAAATCGGACAAAATCATCTGCAGTGCAGGCAACTGTGGTGGCTCCCGGTATGGCTTGAGCAGACTGTATGATGTGCCCAACAAACTCCTTTGCTCTATCCAGCATACCCAAGGAGAGGCATGTTGGCTCTGGCTCTGGAGACAGAAATGAAGTTTGACTTTCGAGTTGTTCGAGGACTTGACATTGTTCTGTTAAACAGAAAGAATCAATAAAGTGACTTCATCCTGTTTGCATACCCCAGTTGTCTATCTTGTACAATTAGTTCTATAAATATTCGATTATTACACTTTATTCAGCTTCATTTTAGCATATGTGCAATAAACTGAAGCATTACCATACCTGTCTGATTTTGTGTGCCAGGCCCTGTGGCTGATCCTCTGAGGTAACCAACCTGTCACTTGACAAGGGTCAAAGGCATCAACTAGTTTACCGAGTGATGACTCTAGTGTGGTTCTACACCTAGAAAAGATACAAAAATGATAGGAGAAATTACTCATGGACTTAATAATCCTAATCGACAACTTTAGCCTGGGATAAATACAGCTAATGTTATCTCATATATACCAAAATATTTGTCTCACCTCGCACTTCTGATTGTCATATCCTGTACTGGCACAGGACAGTCATGCTGTCTTGAACGTCTCTGCTGGATCACATGGCCATCAGCAAAAAGTATGTAGTCTTCGAAAGACGTGTAGCTCTTCGTTTTCCTTTTGTCGAAGTCGTGATCCCAGGGCAAGTTAAGTCCAAGTTTAACTCGATCTTGACGTCGGTAATCCGTCATTGTAACCCCTCTATCCTTCTAAAAACTCCGCAGTTGTTCGACTTTACAACGCGTTGCTGTGAACATTAACTGCTTTGTTTGTACCGGGGTCACGTGCCTGGTTACGCAAGGTGCGCTGTTGCGCATGCGTGCAAGCGTAATAGGGTTACCAAGAAATAGACTATTCAACGAGCGCGTTCGGTAGTGTTCAGTTTTTTGTTGGCTCGTATATTTAAATAGATACATGTCACTGTTGCTTGGGGTTATTGACCTTAGTGCCTGTAATCGCGTCGTCGGGTCGGATGGGATTATGTCGACTTCACTACGTAGCCCCATGGACGTGGGTGGGTTGTGTTGTGATATGAGGCTATATCGCTATTGGTGTACTTACTTGACTTCGTTACACATTAAACAACGGAAAAATTATGGGCCATAGACGGTGATTGAGGGCACGTTTATCTGTACAAAGCATTTCATCGGGGGGAACGGACCAACAAGTGAGCATCCTAACCCAATACCTGTTACTTCCCAATCAGAAACCGAACTTCAGTGCTTCATGCAAAAAAAACAAAGGCCTGCACCTTAAGAAAAATCCTGTGTTGACCCCCCCATGCCAAAGCAGCAAAAACCTTGTGTGTGTAGCAAGAACCAAGTAACCATATTAAAACATAAACATGTTCTCAAGACTCAAATATATCTTTGTGTTAAAAGTATGATTTATTTTCTCAACTGCAGTTAAGAAAAAAAATAGTTTATATCCATTTGTTGAAGACTAGTTTATATTTTTCCCCAGAATATAACAAGAAAGTTCCTTGCCAGCTCTACAAAACACTGATTAATTTTATGATAAATAACAATAAGCACACTTCCATTGCATTGCATTACACACAATTTCCGCAAACTTTTCTTCATCAAAGGGTACACTGATAATGTGGAAGCCTTTTTATTGTGTACAACATAATGTCACAATTCTGTACACCAAAAATTCCCATCTGTCTCTGCACTTGCAATCGAGAACTGCAGTGGTTACGGGTAAATTGTCTCCCATTATTTTAGAAATGAGCACAGACGGGTCAGTATCTGGTTTGTTCATGATGGTTGGAACACAGAGACTGTGATTCGTCCTAGCCTCATTGCATGCCAGGCTGAGTTATCGGCTTGCACTTTAAGTATCTGAATCAATAAGTTCAATATCAGCAGGGGTGTATTTGACAAATCGGACAAAATCATCTGCAGTGCAGGCAACTGTGGTGGCTCCCGGTATGGCTTGAGCAGACTGTATGATGTGCCCAACAAACTCCTTTGCTCTATCCAGCATACCCAAGGAGAGGCATGTTGGCTCTGGCTCTGGAGACAGAAATGAAGTTTGACTTTCGAGTTGTTCGAGGACTTGACATTGTTCTGTTAAACAGAAAGAATCAATAAAGTGACTTCATCCTGTTTGCATACCCCAGTTGTCTATCTTGTACAATTAGTTCTATAAATATTCGATTATTACACTTTATTCAGCTTCATTTTAGCATATGTGCAATAAACTGAAGCATTACCATACCTGTCTGATTTTGTGTGCCAGGCCCTGTGGCTGATCCTCTGAGGTAACCAACCTGTCACTTGACAAGGGTCAAAGGCATCAACTAGTTTACCGAGTGATGACTCTAGTGTGGTTCTACACCTAGAAAAGATACAAAAATGATAGGAGAAATTACTCATGGACTTAATAATCCTAATCGACAACTTTAGCCTGGGATAAATACAGCTAATGTTATCTCATATATACCAAAATATTTGTCTCACCTCGCACTTCTGATTGTCATATCCTGTACTGGCACAGGACAGTCATGCTGTCTTGAACGTCTCTGCTGGATCACATGGCCATCAGCAAAAAGTATGTAGTCTTCGAAAGACGTGTAGCTCTTCGTTTTCCTTTTGTCGAAGTCGTGATCCCAGGGCAAGTTAAGTCCAAGTTTAACTCGATCTTGACGTCGGTAATCCGTCATTGTAACCCCTCTATCCTTCTAAAAACTCCGCAGTTGTTCGACTTTACAACGCGTTGCTGTGAACATTAACTGCTTTGTTTGTACCGGGGTCACGTGCCTGGTTACGCAAGGTGCGCTGTTGCGCATGCGTGCAAGCGTAATAGGGTTACCAAGAAATAGACTATTCAACGAGCGCGTTCGGTAGTGTTCAGTTTTTGTTGGCTCGTATATTTAAATAGATACATGTCACTGTTGCTTGGGGTTATTGACCTTAGTGCCTGTAATCGCGTCGTCGGGTCGGATGGGATTATGTCGACTTCACTACGTAGCCCCATGGACGTGGGTGGGTTGTGTTGTGATATGAGGCTATATCGCTATTGGTGTACTTACTTGACTTCGTTACACATTAAACAACGGAAAAATTATGGGCCATAGACGGTGATTGAGGGCACGTTTATCTGTACAAAGCATTTCATCGGGGGGGAACGGACCAACAAGTGAGCATCCTAACCCAATACCCTGTTACTTCCCAATCAGAAACCGAACTTCAGTGCTTCATGCAAAAAAAACAAAGGCCTGCACCTTAAGAAAAATCCTGTGTTGACCCCCCATGCCAAAGCAGCAAAAACCTTGTGTGTGTAGCAAGAACCAAGTAACCATATTAAAACATAAACATGTTCTCAAGACTCAAATATATCTTTGTGTTAAAAGTATGATTTATTTTCTCAACTGCTGCAGTTAAGAAAAAAATAGTTTATATCCATTTGTTGAAGACTAGTTTATATTTTTCCCCAGAATATAACAAGAAAGTTCCTTGCCAGCTCTACAAAACACTGATTAATTTTATGATAAATAACAATAAGCACACTTCCATTGCATTGCATTACACACAATTTCCGCAAACTTTTCTTCATCAAAGGGTACACTGATAATGTGGAAGCCTTTTTATTGTGTACAACATAATGTCACAATTCTGTACACCAAAAATTCCCATCTGTCTCTGCACTTGCAATCGAGAACTGCAGTGGTTACGGGTAAATTGTCTCCCATTATTTTAGAAATGAGCACAGACGGGTCAGTATCTGGTTTGTTCATGATGGTTGGAACACAGAGACTGTGATTCGTCCTAGCCTCATTGCATGCCAGGCTGAGTTATCGGCTTGCACTTTAAGTATCTGAATCAATAAGTTCAATATCAGCAGGGGTGTATTTGACAAATCGGACAAAATCATCTGCAGTGCAGGCAACTGTGGTGGCTCCCGGTATGGCTTGAGCAGACTGTATGATGTGCCCAACAAACTCCTTTGCTCTATCCAGCATACCCAAGGAGAGGCATGTTGGCTCTGGCTCTGGAGACAGAAATGAAGTTTGACTTTCGAGTTGTTCGAGGACTTGACATTGTTCTGTTAAACAGAAAGAATCAATAAAGTGACTTCATCCTGTTTGCATACCCCAGTTGTCTATCTTGTACAATTAGTTCTATAAATATTCGATTATTACACTTTATTCAGCTTCATTTTAGCATATGTGCAATAAACTGAAGCATTACCATACCTGTCTGATTTTGTGTGCCAGGCCCTGTGGCTGATCCTCTGAGGTAACCAACCTGTCACTTGACAAGGGTCAAAGGCATCAACTAGTTTACCGAGTGATGACTCTAGTGTGGTTCTACACCTAGAAAAGATACAAAAATGATAGGAGAAATTACTCATGGACTTAATAATCCTAATCGACAACTTTAGCCTGGGATAAATACAGCTAATGTTATCTCATATATACCAAAATATTTGTCTCACCTCGCACTTCTGATTGTCATATCCTGTACTGGCACAGGACAGTCATGCTGTCTTGAACGTCTCTGCTGGATCACATGGCCATCAGCAAAAAGTATGTAGTCTTCGAAAGACGTGTAGCTCTTCGTTTTCCTTTTGTCGAAGTCGTGATCCCAGGGCAAGTTAAGTCCAAGTTTAACTCGATCTTGACGTCGGTAATCCGTCATTGTAACCCCTCTATCCTTCTAAAACTCCGCAGTTGTTCGACTTTACAACGCGTTGCTGTGAACATTAACTGCTTTGTTTGTACCGGGGTCACGTGCCTGGTTACGCAAGGTGCGCTGTTGCGCATGCGTGCAAGCGTAATAGGGTTACCAAGAAATAGACTATTCAACGAGCGCGTTCGGTAGTGTTCAGTTTTTGTTGGCTCGTATATTTAAATAGATACATGTCACTGTTGCTTGGGGTTATTGACCTTAGTGCCTGTAATCGCGTCGTCGGGTCGGATGGGATTATGTCGACTTCACTACGTAGCCCCATGGACGTGGGTGGGTTGTGTTGTGATATGAGGCTATATCGCTATTGGTGTACTTACTTGACTTCGTTACACATTAAACAACGGAAAAATTATGGGCCATAGACGGTGATTGAGGGCACGTTTATCTGTACAAAGCATTTCATCGGGGGGAACGGACCAACAAGTGAGCATCCTAACCCAATACCTGTTACTTCCCAATCAGAAACGAACTTCAGTGCTTCATGCAAAAAAAACAAAGGCCTGCACCTTAAGAAAAATCCTGTGTTGACCCCCCCATGCCAAAGCAGCAAAAACCTTGTGTGTGTAGCAAGAACCAAGTAACCATATTAAAACATAAACATGTTCTCAAGACTCAAATATATCTTTGTGTTAAAAGTATGATTTATTTTCTCAACTGCAGTTAAGAAAAAAAATAGTTTATATCCATTTGTTGAAGACTAGTTTATATTTTTCCCCAGAATATAACAAGAAAGTTCCTTGCCAGCTCTACAAAACACTGATTAATTTTATGATAAATAACAATAAGCACACTTCCATTGCATTGCATTACACACAATTTCCGCAAACTTTTCTTCATCAAAGGGTACACTGATAATGTGGAAGCCTTTTTATTGTGTACAACATAATGTCACAATTCTGTACACCAAAAATTCCCATCTGTCTCTGCACTTGCAATCGAGAACTGCAGTGGTTACGGGTAAATTGTCTCCCATTTTTTAGAAATGAGCACAGACGGGTCAGTATCTGGTTTGTTCATGATGGTTGGAACACAGAGACTGTGATTCGTCCTAGCCTCATTGCATGCCAGGCTGAGTTATCGGCTTGCACTTTAAGTATCTGAATCAATAAGTTCAATATCAGCAGGGGTGTATTTGACAAATCGGACAAAATCATCTGCAGTGCAGGCAACTGTGGTGGCTCCCGGTATGGCTTGAGCAGACTGTATGATGTGCCCAACAAACTCCTTTGCTCTATCCAGCATACCCAAGGAGAGGCATGTTGGCTCTGGCTCTGGAGACAGAAATGAAGTTTGACTTTCGAGTTGTTCGAGGACTTGACATTGTTCTGTTAAACAGAAAGAATCAATAAAGTGACTTCATCCTGTTTGCATACCCCAGTTGTCTATCTTGTACAATTAGTTCTATAAATATTCGATTATTACACTTTATTCAGCTTCATTTTAGCATATGTGCAATAAACTGAAGCATTACCATATACCTGTCTGATTTTGTGTGCCAGGCCCTGTGGCTGATCCTCTGAGGTAACCAACCTGTCACTTGACAAGGGTCAAAGGCATCAACTAGTTTACCGAGTGATGACTCTAGTGTGGTTCTACACCTAGAAAAGATACAAAAATGATAGGAGAAATTACTCATGGACTTAATAATCCTAATCGACAACTTTAGCCTGGGATAAATACAGCTAATGTTATCTCATATATACCAAAATATTTGTCTCACCTCGCACTTCTGATTGTCATATCCTGTACTGGCACAGGACAGTCATGCTGTCTTGAACGTCTCTGCTGGATCACATGGCCATCAGCAAAAAGTATGTAGTCTTCGAAAGACGTGTAGCTCTTCGTTTTCCTTTTGTCGAAGTCGTGATCCCAGGGCAAGTTAAGTCCAAGTTTAACTCGATCTTGACGTCGGTAATCCGTCATTGTAACCCCTCTATCCTTCTAAAAACTCCGCAGTTGTTCGACTTTACAACGCGTTGCTGTGAACATTAACTGCTTTGTTTTTGTACCGGGGTCACGTGCCTGGTTACGCAAGGTGCGCTGTTGCGCATGCGTGCAAGCGTAATAGGGTTACCAAGAAATAGACTATTCAACGAGCGCGTTCGGTAGTGTTCAGTTTTTGTTGGCTCGTATATTTAAATAGATACATGTCACTGTTGCTTGGGGTTATTGACCTTAGTGCCTGTAATCGCGTCGTCGGGTCGGATGGGATTATGTCGACTTCACTACGTAGCCCCATGGACGTGGGTGGGTTGTGTTGTGATATGAGGCTATATCGCTATTGGTGTACTTACTTGACTTCGTTACACATTAAACAACGGAAAAATTATGGGCCATAGACGGTGATTGAGGGCACGTTTATCTGTACAAAGCATTTCATCGGGGGGAACGGACCAACAAGTGAGCATCCTAACCCAATACCTGTTACTTCCCAATCAAAACGAACTTCAGTGCTTCATGCAAAAAAAAACAAAGGCCTGCACCTTAAGAAAAATCCTGTGTTGACCCCCCATGCCAAAGCAGCAAAAACCTTGTGTGTGTAGCAAGAACCAAGTAACCATATTAAAACATAAACATGTTCTCAAGACTCAAATATATCTTTGTGTTAAAAGTATGATTTATTTTCTCAACTGCAGTTAAGAAAAAAAATAGTTTATATCCATTTGTTGAAGACTAGTTTATATTTTTCCCCAGAATATAACAAGAAAGTTCCTTGCCAGCTCTACAAAACACTGATTAATTTTATGATAAATAACAATAAGCACACTTCCATTGCATTGCATTACACACAATTTCCGCAAACTTTTCTTCATCAAAGGGTACACTGATAATGTGGAAGCCTTTTTATTGTGTACAACATAATGTCACAATTCTGTACACCAAAAATTCCCATCTGTCTCTGCACTTGCAATCGAGAACTGCAGTGGTTACGGGTAAATTGTCTCCCATTATTTTAGAAATGAGCACAGACGGGTCAGTATCTGGTTTGTTCATGATGGTTGGAACACAGAGACTGTGATTCGTCCTAGCCTCATTGCATGCCAGGCTGAGTTATCGGCTTGCACTTTAAGTATCTGAATCAATAAGTTCAATATCAGCAGGGGTGTATTTGACAAATCGGACAAAATCATCTGCAGTGCAGGCAACTGTGGTGGCTCCCGGTATGGCTTGAGCAGACTGTATGATGTGCCCAACAAACTCCTTTGCTCTATCCAGCATACCCAAGGAGAGGCATGTTGGCTCTGGCTCTGGAGACAGAAATGAAGTTTGACTTTCGAGTTGTTCGAGGACTTGACATTGTTCTGTTAAACAGAAAGAATCAATAAAGTGACTTCATCCTGTTTGCATACCCCAGTTGTCTATCTTGTACAATTAGTTCTATAAATATTCGATTATTACACTTTATTCAGCTTCATTTTAGCATATGTGCAATAAACTGAAGCATTACCATACCTGTCTGATTTTGTGTGCCAGGCCCCTGTGGCTGATCCTCTGAGGTAACCAACCTGTCACTTGACAAGGGTCAAAGGCATCAACTAGTTTACCGAGTGATGACTCTAGTGTGGTTCTACACCTAGAAAAGATACAAAAATGATAGGAGAAATTACTCATGGACTTAATAATCCTAATCGACAACTTTAGCCTGGGATAAATACAGCTAATGTTATCTCATATATACCAAAATATTTGTCTCACCTCGCACTTCTGATTGTCATATCCTGTACTGGCACAGGACAGTCATGCTGTCTTGAACGTCTCTGCTGGATCACATGGCCATCAGCAAAAAGTATGTAGTCTTCGAAAGACGTGTAGCTCTTCGTTTTCCTTTTGTCGAAGTCGTGATCCCAGGGCAAGTTAAGTCCAAGTTTAACTCGATCTTGACGTCGGTAATCCGTCATTGTAACCCCTCTATCCTTCTAAAAACTCCGCAGTTGTTCGACTTTACAACGCGTTGCTGTGAACATTAACTGCTTTGTTTGTACCGGGGTCACGTGCCTGGTTACGCAAGGTGCGCTGTTGCGCATGCGTGCAAGCGTAATAGGGTTACCAAGAAATAGACTATTCAACGAGCGCGTTCGGTAGTGTTCAGTTTTTGTTGGCTCGTATATTTAAATAGATACATGTCACTGTTGCTTGGGGTTATTGACCTTAGTGCCTGTAATCGCGTCGTCGGGTCGGATGGGATTATGTCGACTTCACTACGTAGCCCCATGGACGTGGGTGGGTTGTGTTGTGATATGAGGCTATATCGCTATTGGTGTACTTACTTGACTTCGTTACACATTAAACAACGGAAAAATTATGGGCCATAGACGGTGATTGAGGGCACGTTTATCTGTACAAAGCATTTCATCGGGGGGAACGGACCAACAAGTGAGCATCCTAACCCAATACCTGTTACTTCCCAATCAGAAACAGAACTTCAGTGCTTCATGCAAAAAAAACAAAGGCCTGCACCTTAAGAAAAATCCTGTGTTGACCCCCCATGCCAAAGCAGCAAAAACCTTGTGTGTGTAGCAAGAACCAAGTAACCATATTAAAACATAAACATGTTCTCAAGACTCAAATATATCTTTGTGTTAAAAGTATGATTTATTTTCTCAACTGCAGTTAAGAAAAAAAATAGTTTATATCCATTTGTTGAAGACTAGTTTATATTTTTCCCCAGAATATAACAAGAAAGTTCCTTGCCAGCTCTACAAAACACTGATTAATTTTATGATAAATAACAATAAGCACACTTCCATTGCATTGCATTACACACAATTTCCGCAAACTTTTCTTCATCAAAGGGTACACTGATAATGTGGAAGCCTTTTTATTGTGTACAACATAATGTCACAATTCTGTACACCAAAAATTCCCATCTGTCTCTGCACTTGCAATCGAGAACTGCAGTGGTTACGGGTAAATTGTCTCCCATTATTTTAGAAATGAGCACAGACGGGTCAGTATCTGGTTTGTTCATGATGGTTGGAACACAGAGACTGTGATTCGTCCTAGCCTCATTGCATGCCAGGCTGAGTTATCGGCTTGCACTTTAAGTATCTGAATCAATAAGTTCAATATCAGCAGGGGTGTATTTGACAAATCGGACAAAATCATCTGCAGTGCAGGCAACTGTGGTGGCTCCCGGTATGGCTTGAGCAGACTGTATGATGTGCCCAACAAACTCCTTTGCTCTATCCAGCATACCCAAGGAGAGGCATGTTGGCTCTGGCTCTGGAGACAGAAATGAAGTTTGACTTTCGAGTTGTTCGAGGACTTGACATTGTTCTGTTAAACAGAAAGAATCAATAAAGTGACTTCATCCTGTTTGCATACCCCAGTTGTCTATCTTGTACAATTAGTTCTATAAATATTCGATTATTACACTTTATTCAGCTTCATTTTAGCATATGTGCAATAAACTGAAGCATTACCATACCTGTCTGATTTTGTGTGCCAGGCCCTGTGGCTGATCCTCTGAGGTAACCAACCTGTCACTTGACAAGGGTCAAAGGCATCAACTAGTTTACCGAGTGATGACTCTAGTGTGGTTCTACACCTAGAAAAGATACAAAAATGATAGGAGAAATTACTCATGGACTTAATAATCCTAATCGACAACTTTAGCCTGGGATAAATACAGCTAATGTTATCTCATATATACCAAAATATTTGTCTCACCTCGCACTTCTGATTGTCATATCCTGTACTGGCACAGGACAGTCATGCTGTCTTGAACGTCTCTGCTGGATCACATGGCCATCAGCAAAAAGTATGTAGTCTTCGAAAGACGTGTAGCTCTTCGTTTTCCTTTTGTCGAAGTCGTGATCCCAGGGCAAGTTAAGTCCAAGTTTAACTCGATCTTGACGTCGGTAATCCGTCATTGTAACCCCTCTATCCTTCTAAAAACTCCGCAGTTGTTCGACTTTACAACGCGTTGCTGTGAACATTAACTGCTTTGTTTGTACCGGGGTCACGTGCCTGGTTACGCAAGGTGCGCTGTTGCGCATGCGTGCAAGCGTAATAGGGTTACCAAGAAATAGACTATTCAACGAGCGCGTTCGGTAGTGTTCAGTTTTTGTTGGCTCGTATATTTAAATAGATACATGTCACTGTTGCTTGGGGTTATTGACCTTAGTGCCTGTAATCGCGTCGTCGGGTCGGATGGGATTATGTCGACTTCACTACGTAGCCCCATGGACGTGGGTGGGTTGTGTTGTGATATGAGGCTATATCGCTATTGGTGTACTTACTTGACTTCGTTACACATTAAACAACGGAAAAATTATGGGCCATAGACGGTGATTGAGGGCACGTTTATCTGTACAAAGCATTTCATCGGGGGGAACGGACCAACAAGTGAGCATCCTAACCCAATACCTGTTACTTCCCAATCAGAAACCGAACTTCAGTGCTTCATGCAAAAAAAACAAAGGCCTGCACCTTAAGAAAAATCCTGTGTTGACCCCCCCCATGCCAAAGCAGCAAAAACCTTTGTGTGTGTAGCAAGAACCAAGTAACCATATTAAAACATAAACATGTTCTCAAGACTCAAATATATCTTTGTGTTAAAAGTATGATTTATTTTCTCAACTGCAGTTAAGAAAAAAAATAGTTTATATCCATTTGTTGAAGACTAGTTTATATTTTTCCCCAGAATATAACAAGAAAGTTCCTTGCCAGCTCTACAAAACACTGATTAATTTTATGATAAATAACAATAAGCACACTTCCATTGCATTGCATTACACACAATTTCCGCAAACTTTTCTTCATCAAAGGGTACACTGATAATGTGGAAGCCTTTTTATTGTGTACAACATAATGTCACAATTCTGTACACCAAAAATTCCCATCTGTCTCTGCACTTGCAATCGAGAACTGCAGTGGTTACGGGTAAATTGTCTCCCATTATTTTAGAAATGAGCACAGACGGGTCAGTATCTGGTTTGTTCATGATGGTTGGAACACAGAGACTGTGATTCGTCCTAGCCTCATTGCATGCCAGGCTGAGTTATCGGCTTGCACTTTAAGTATCTGAATCAATAAGTTCAATATCAGCAGGGGTGTATTTGACAAATCGGACAAAATCATCTGCAGTGCAGGCAACTGTGGTGGCTCCCGGTATGGCTTGAGCAGACTGTATGATGTGCCCAACAAACTCCTTTGCTCTATCCAGCATACCCAAGGAGAGGCATGTTGGCTCTGGCTCTGGAGACAGAAATGAAGTTTGACTTTCGAGTTGTTCGAGGACTTGACATTGTTCTGTTAAACAGAAAGAATCAATAAAGTGACTTCATCCTGTTTGCATACCCCAGTTGTCTATCTTGTACAATTAGTTCTATAAATATTCGATTATTACACTTTATTCAGCTTCATTTTAGCATATGTGCAATAAACTGAAGCATTACCATACCTGTCTGATTTTGTGTGCCAGGCCCTGTGGCTGATCCTCTGAGGTAACCAACCTGTCACTTGACAAGGGTCAAAGGCATCAACTAGTTTACCGAGTGATGACTCTAGTGTGGTTCTACACCTAGAAAAGATACAAAAATGATAGGAGAAATTACTCATGGACTTAATAATCCTAATCGACAACTTTAGCCTGGGATAAATACAGCTAATGTTATCTCATATATACCAAAATATTTGTCTCACCTCGCACTTCTGATTGTCATATCCTGTACTGGCACAGGACAGTCATGCTGTCTTGAACGTCTCTGCTGGATCACATGGCCATCAGCAAAAAGTATGTAGTCTTCGAAAGACGTGTAGCTCTTCCTTTTTCTTTTTGTCGAAGTCGTGATCCCAGGGCAAGTTAAGTCCAAGTTTAACTCGATCTTGACGTCGGTAATCCGTCATTGTAACCCCTCTATCCTTCTAAAAACTCCGCAGTTGTTCGACTTTACAACGCGTTGCTGTGAACATTAACTGCTTTGTTTGTACCGGGGTCACGTGCCTGGTTACGCAAGGTGCGCTGTTGCGCATGCGTGCAAGCGTAAGGGGGTTACCAAGAAATAGACTATTCAACGAGCGCGTTCGGTAGTGTTCAGTTTTTGTTGGCTCGTATATTTAAATAGATACATGTCACTGTTGCTTGGGGTTATTGACCTTAGTGCCTGTAATCGCGTCGTCGGGTCGGATGGGATTATGTCGACTTCACTACGTAGCCCCATGGACGTGGTGGGTGGGTTGTGTTGTGATATGAGGCTATATCGCTATTGGTGTACTTACTTGACTTCGTTACACATTAAACAACGGAAAAAATTATGGGCCATAGACGGTGATTGAGGGCACGTTTATCTGTACAAAGCATTTCATCGGGGGGAACGGACCAACAAGTGAGCATCCTAACCCAATACCTGTTACTTCCCAATCAGAAACCGAACTTCAGTGCTTCATGCAAAAAAAACAAAGGCCTGCACCTTAAGAAAAATCCTGTGTTGACCCCCCATGCCAAAGCAGCAAAAACCTTGTGTGTGTAGCAAGAACCAAGTAACCATATTAAAACATAAACATGTTCTCAAGACTCAAATATATCTTTGTGTTAAAAGTATGATTTATTTTCTCAACTGCAGTTAAGAAAAAAATAGTTTATATCCATTTGTTGAAGACTAGTTTATATTTTCCCCAGAATATAACAAGAAAGTTCCTTGCCAGCTCTACAAAACACTGATTAATTTTATGATAAATAACAATAAGCACACTTCCATTGCATTGCATTACACACAATTTCCGCAAACTTTTCTTCATCAAGGGTACACTGATAATGTGGAAGCCTTTTTATTGTGTACAACATAATGTCACAATTCTGTACACCAAAAATTCCCATCTGTCTCTGCACTTGCAATCGAGAACTGCAGTGGTTACGGGTAAATTGTCTCCCATTATTTTAGAAATGAGCACAGACGGGTCAGTATCTGGTTTGTTCATGATGGTTGGAACACAGAGACTGTGATTCGTCCTAGCCTCATTGCATGCCAGGCTGAGTTATCGGCTTGCACTTTAAGTATCTGAATCAATAAGTTTCAATATCAGCAGGGGTGTATTTGACAAATCGGACAAAATCATCTGCAGTGCAGGCAACTGTGGTGGCTCCCGGTATGGCTTGAGCAGACTGTATGATGTGCCCAACAAACTCCTTTGCTCTATCCAGCATACCCAAGGAGAGGCATGTTGGCTCTGGCTCTGGAGACAGAAATGAAGTTTGACTTTCGAGTTGTTCGAGGACTTGACATTGTTCTGTTAAACAGAAAGAATCAATAAAGTGACTTCATCCTGTTTGCATACCCCAGTTGTCTATCTTGTACAATTAGTTCTATAAATATTCGATTATTACACTTTATTCAGCTTCATTTTAGCATATGTGCAATAAACTGAAGCATTACCATACCTGTCTGATTTTGTGTGCCAGGCCCTGTGGCTGATCCTCTGAGGTAACCAACCTGTCACTTGACAAGGGTCAAAGGCATCAACTAGTTTACCGAGTGATGACTCTAGTGTGGTTCTACACCTAGAAAAGATACAAAAATGATAGGAGAGAAATTACTCATGGACTTAATAATCCTAATCGACAACTTTAGCCTGGGATAAATACAGCTAATGTTATCTCATATATACCAAAATATTTGTCTCACCTCGCACTTCTGATTGTCATATCCTGTACTGGCACAGGACAGTCATGCTGTCTTGAACGTCTCTGCTGGATCACATGGCCATCAGCAAAAAGTATGTAGTCTTCGAAAGACGTGTAGCTCTTCGTTTTCCTTTTGTCGAAGTCGTGATCCCAGGGCAAGTTAAGTCCAAGTTTAACTCGATCTTGACGTCGGTAATCCGTCATTGTAACCCCTCTATCCTTCTAAAAACTCCGCAGTTGTTCGACTTTACAACGCGTTGCTGTGAACATTAACTGCTTTGTTTGTACCCGGGGTCACGTGCCTGGTTACGCAAGGTGCGCTGTTGCGCATGCGTGCAAGCGTAATAGGGTTACCAAGAAATAGACTATTCAACGAGCGCGTTCGGTAGTGTTCAGTTTTTGTTGGCTCGTATATTTAAATAGATACATGTCACTGTTGCTTGGGGTTATTGACCTTAGTGCCTGTAATCGCGTCGTCGGGTCGGATGGGATTATGTCGACTTCACTACGTAGCCCCATGGACGTGGGTGGGTTGTGTTGTGATATGAGGCTATATCGCTATTGGTGTACTTACTTGACTTCGTTACACATTAAACAACGGAAAAAATTATGGGCCATAGACGGTGATTGAGGGCACGTTTATCTGTACAAAGCATTTCATCGGGGGGAACGGACCAACAAGTGAGCATCCTAACCCAATACCTGTTACTTCCCAATCAGAAACCGAACTTCAGTGCTTCATGCAAAAAAAACAAAGGCCTGCACCTTAAGAAAAATCCTGTGTTGACCCCCCCATGCCAAAGCAGCAAAAAACCTTGTGTGTGTAGCAAGAACCAAGTAACCATATTAAAACATAAACATGTTCTCAAGACTCAAATATATCTTTGTGTTTAAAAGTATGATTTATTTTCTCAACTGCAGTTAAGAAAAAAAATAGTTTATATCCATTTGTTGAAGACTAGTTTATATTTTTCCCCAGAATATAACAAGAAAGTTCCTTGCCAGCTCTACAAAACACTGATTAATTTTATGATAAATAACAATAAGCACACTTCCATTGCATTGCATTACACACAATTTCCGCAAACATTTTCTTCATCAAGGGTACACTGATAATGTGGAAGCCTTTTTATTGTGTACAACATAATGTCACAATTCTGTACACCAAAAATTCCCATCTGTCTCTGCACTTGCAATCGAGAACTGCAGTGGTTACGGGTAAATTGTCTCCCATTATTTTAGAAATGAGCACAGACGGGTCAGTATCTGGTTTGTTCATGATGGTTGGAAACACAGAGACTGTGATTCGTCCTAGCCTCATTGCATGCCAGGCTGAGTTATCGGCTTGCACTTTAAGTATCTGAATCAATAAGTTCAATATCAGCAGGGGTGTATTTGACAAATCGGACAAAATCATCTGCAGTGCAGGCAACTGTGGTGGCTCCCGGTATGGCTTGAGCAGACTGTATGATGTGCCCAACAAACTCCTTTGCTCTATCCAGCATACCCAAGGAGAGGCATGTTGGCTCTGGCTCTGGAGACAGAAATGAAGTTTGACTTTCGAGTTGTTCGAGGACTTGACATTGTTCTGTTAAACAGAAAGAATCAATAAAGTGACTTCATCCTGTTTGCATACCCCAGTTGTCTATCTTGTACAATTAGTTCTATAAATATTCGATTATTACACTTTATTCAGCTTCATTTTAGCATATGTGCAATAAACTGAAGCATTACCATACCTGTCTGATTTTGTGTGCCAGGCCCTGTGGCTGATCCTCTGAGGTAACCAACCTGTCACTTGACAAGGGTCAAAGGCATCAACTAGTTTACCGAGTGATGACTCTAGTGTGGTTCTACACCTAGAAAAAGATACAAAAAATGATAGGAGAAATTACTCATGGACTTAATAATCCTAATCGACAACTTTAGCCTGGGATAAATACAGCTAATGTTATCTCATATATACCAAAATATTTGTCTCACCTCGCACTCACTTCTGATTGTCATATCCTGTACTGGCACAGGACAGTCATGCTGTCTTGAACGTCTCTGCTGGATCACATGGCCATCAGCAAAAAGTATGTAGTCTTCGAAAGACGTTGTAGCTCTTCGTTTTCCTTTTGTCGAAGTCGTGATCCCAGGGCAAGTTAAGTCCAAGTTTAACTCGATCTTGACGTCGGTAATCCGTCATTGTAACCCCTCTATCCTTCTAAAAACTCCGCAGTTGTTCGACTTTACAACGCGTTGCTGTGAACATTAACTGCTTTGTTTGTACCGGGGTCACGTGCCTGGTTACGCAAGGTGCGCTGTTGCGCATGCGTGCAAGCGTAATAGGGTTACCAAGAAATAGACTATTCAACGAGCGCGTTCGGTAGTGTTCAGTTTTTGTTGGCTCGTATATTTAAATAGATACATGTCACTGTTGCTTGGGGTTATTGACCTTAGTGCCTGTAATCGCGTCGTCGGGTCGGATGGGATTATGTCGACTTCACTACGTAGCCCCATGGACGTGGGTGGGTTGTGTTGTGATATGAGGCTATATCGCTATTGGTGTACTTACTTGACTTCGTTACACATTAAACAACGGAAAAATTATGGGCCATAGACGGTGATTGAGGCACGTTTATCTGTACAAAGCATTTCATCGGGGGGAACGGACCAACAAGTGAGCATCCTAACCCAATACCTGTTACTTCCCAATCAGAAACCGAACTTCAGTGCTTCATGCAAAAAAACAAAGGCCTGCACCTTAAGAAAAAATCCTGTGTTGACCCCCCCATGCCAAAGCAGCAAAAACCTGTGTGTGTGTAGCAAGAACCAAGTAACCATATTAAAACATAAACATGTTCTCAAGACTCAAATATATCTTTGTGTTAAAAGTATGATTTATTTTCTCAACTGCAGTTAAGAAAAAAAAATAGTTTATATCCATTTGTTGAAGACTAGTTTATATTTTTCCCCAGAATATAACAAGAAAGTTCCTTGCCAGCTCTACAAAACACTGATTAATTTTATGATAAATAACAATAAGCACACTTCCATTGCATTGCATTACACACAATTTCCGCAAACTTTTCTTCATCAAAGGGTACACTGATAATGTGGAAGCCTTTTTATTGTGTACAACATAATGTCACAATTCTGTACACCAAAAATTCCCATCTGTCTCTGCACTTGCAATCGAGAACTGCAGTGGTTACGGGTAAATTGTCTCCCATTATTTTAGAAATGAGCACAGACGGGTCAGTATCTGGTTTGTTCATGATGGTTGGAACACAGAGACTGTGATTCGTCCTAGCCTCATTGCATGCCAGGCTGAGTTATCGGCTTGCACTTTAAGTATCTGAATCAATAAGTTCAATATCAGCAGGGGTGTATTTGACAAATCGGGACAAATCATCTGCAGTGCAGGCAACTGTGGTGGCTCCCGGTATGGCTTGAGCAGACTGTATGATGTGCCCAACAAACTCCTTTGCTCTATCCAGCATACCCAAGGAGAGGCATGTTGGCTCTGGAGACAGAAATGAAGTTTGACTTTCGAGTTGTTCGAGGACTTGACATTGTTCTGTTAAACAGAAAGAATCAATAAAGTGACTTCATCCTGTTTGCATACCCCAGTTGTCTATCTTGTACAATTAGTTCTATAAATATTCGATTATTACACTTTATTCAGCTTCATTTTAGCATATGTGCAATAAACTGAAGCATTACCATACCTGTCTGATTTTGTGTGCCAGGCCCTGTGGCTGATCCTCTGAGGTAACCAACCTGTCACTTGACAAGGGTCAAAGGCATCAACTAGTTTACCGAGTGATGACTCTAGTGTGGTTCTACTAACCTAGAAAAGATACAAAAATGATAGGAGAAATTACTCATGGACTTAATAATCCTAATCGACAACTTTAGCCTGGGATAAATACAGCTAATGTTATCTCATATATACCAAAATATTTGTCTCACCTCGCACTTCTGATTGTCATATCCTGTACTGGCACAGGACAGTCATGCTGTCTTGAACGTCTCTGCTGGATCACATGGCCATCAGCAAAAAGTATGTAGTCTTCGAAAGACGTGTAGCTCTTCGTTTTCCTTTTGTCGAAGTCGTGATCCCAGGGCAAGTTAAGTCCAAGTTTAACTCGATCTTGACGTCGGTAATCCGTCATTGTAACCCCTCTATCCTTCTAAAAACTCCGCAGTTGTTCGACTTTACAAACGCGTTGCTGTGAACATTAACTGCTTTGTTTGTACCGGGGTCACGTGCCTGGTTACGCAAGGTGCGCTGTTGCGCATGCGTGCAAGCGTAATAGGTTACCAAGAAAATAGACTATTCAACGAGCGCGTTCGGTAGTGTTTCAGTTTTTTGTGGCTCGTATATTTAAATAGATACATGTCACTGTTGCTTGGGGTTATGACCTTAGTGCCTGTTAATCGCGTCGTCGGGTCGGATGGGATTATGTCGACTTCACTACGTAGCCCATGGACGTGGGTGGGTTGTGTTGTGATATGAGGCTATATCGCTATTGGGTGTACTTACTTGACTTCGTTACACATGTAAACAACGGAAAAATTTATGGGCCATAGACGGTGATTGAGGGCACGTTTATCTGTACAAAGCATTTCATCGGGGGGAACGGACCAACAAGTGAGCATCCTAACCCAATACCTGTTACTTCCCAATCAGAAACCGAACTTCAGTGCTTCATGCAAAAAAAAACAAAGGCCTGCACCTTAAGAAAAATCCTGTGTTGACCCCCCCATGCCAAAGCAGCAAAAACCTTGTGTGTGTAGCAAGAACCAAGTAACCATATTAAAACATAAACATGTTCTCAAGACTCAAATATATCTTTGTGTTAAAAGTATGATTTATTTTCTCAACTGCAGTTAAGAAAAAAAATAGTTTATATCCATTTGTTGAAGACTAGTTTATATTTTTCCCCAGAATATAACAAGAAAGTTCCTTGCCAGCTCTACAAAACACTGATTAATTTTTATGATAAATAACAATAAGCACACTTCCATTGCATTGCATTACACACAATTTCCGCAAACCTTTCTTCATCAAAGGGTACACTGGGATAATGTGGAAGCCTTTTTATTGTGTACAACATAATGTCACAATTCTGTACACCAAAAATTCCCATCTGTCTCTGCACTTGCAATCGAGAACTGCAGTGGTTACGGGTAAATTGTCTCCCATTATTTTAGAAATGAGCACAGACGGGTCAGTATCTGGTTTGTTCATGATGGTTGGAACACAGAGACTGTGATTCGTCCTAGCCTCATTGCATGCCAGGCTGAGTTATCGGCTTGCACTTTAAGTATCTGAATCAATAAGTTCAATATCAGCAGGGGTGTATTTGACAAATCGGACAAAAATCATCTGCAGTGCAGGCAACTGTGGTGGCTCCCGGTATGGCTTGAGCAGACTGTATGATGTGCCCAACAAACTCCTTTGCTCTATCCAGCATACCCAAGGAGAGGCATGTTGGCTCTGGAGACAGAAATGAAGTTTGACTTTCGAGTTGTTCGAGGACTTGACATTGTTCTGTTAAGTTAAACAGAAAGAATCAATAAAGTGACTTTCATCCTGTTTTGCATACCCCAGTTGTCTATCGTGTACAATTAGTTCTATTAAATATTTCGATTATTACACTTTATTCAGCTTCATTTTAGCATATGTGCAATAAACTGAAGCATTACCATACCTGTCTGATTTTGTGTGCCAGGCCCTGTGGCTGATCCTCTGAGGTAACCAACCTGTCACTTGACAAGGGTCAAAGGCATCAACTAGTTTTACCGAGTGATGACTCTAGTGTGGTTCTACACCTAGAAAAGATACAAAAATGATAGGAGAAATTACTCATGGACTTAATAATCCTAATCGACAACTTTAGCCTGGGATAAATACAGCTAATGTTATCTCATATATACCAAAATATTTGTCTCACCTCGCACTTCTGATTGTCATATCCTGTAATGGCACACGGACAGTCATGGCTGTCTTGACACGTCCTCTGCTGGATAAAATTGACATCAGCAAAAAAGTAGTATGTAGTCTGAAAGACGGTAGGGCCTCTTCGTTTTATTTTGTCGAAGTCGTGA
>JAXDRA010000908.1:0-51525 GCA_034190875.2 Urechis unicinctus
ACAATGATGTCAGTGTAGTGAACATTATATAAAGCGCACGACGTTGTCAGTGTAGCGAACTCTATGTACAGCGGACGATGATATTAGAGTAGCAAACTTTATATACAGCTGACTGAGATGTCAATGTAGTGAACTCTATATACAGCGCACGATGATGTCAATGTAGTGAACTCTAAATACAGCGCACGATGATGTCTGTGTAGCGAACTCTATATACAGCTGAATAGCATGTCAGTGAAAAGTAGTTTTTGCATAGACGACTATAATGTCAGTGTAGCGAAATCTACATACAACTGACTATGATATCTGCGTAGCGCGGGTTTACCTAGTTGACTATGATGGCATAGTACCTAATTCTTCATACAGCAGACTTTTATGTCAGTGTTGAGCAGTCTTTACACATATGATTATGATGTCTGTGTAGCGCATTCTATATACTGCGAACGATGATGTCAGTGTAGCGAACTCCACATACAGCTGACTGAGATGTCAATGTAGTGAACTCTATATACAGCGGACAATGATGTCAGTGTAGTGAACATTTTACACAGCGCACGATGATGTCAGGGTAGCGAACTCTATATACAGCTGACTGAGATGTCAATGTAGTGTACTCTATATACAGCTGACGGAGATGTCTGCGTAGTGAACTCTATATACAACCCACGATGATGTCAGTCCGCTGCGCAGTGAACTCTATATACAGCGCATTATGATGTCAGTGTGGTGAACTCTCATAAAGCAGACGATGATGTCAGTGTAGCGGTACAGCTGATTGAAATATCAACGTAGGGTACTCTATATACAGCGGACGATGATGTCATGACTGTCAGCGGATGATGATATTAGAGTAGCGAACTTTATATACAGCTGACTGTGATGTCAATGTAGTGAACTCTATATACAGCGGACGATGATGTCAGTGTAGTGAACTCTAAATACAGCGCACGATGATGTCAGTGTAGCGAACTCTATATACAGCGGACGATGATGTCAACGTAGTGTACTCTATATACAGCTGACTGAGATGCTGCGTAGTGAACTCTATATACAGCGCACGATGATGTCAGCGTATATAGCGAACTGATTCATATAGCGGACTGACTGAGATGTCAATGTAGCGAATTCTATATTCAGCGGAAGATGATGTCAGTCTATCGAACTCTATAAACAGCGGACGATGATGTCTAGTGAGTAGAACTTTATATACAGCTGACTGAGATGTCAATGAAGTGAACTCTACATACAGCGCACGATGATGATGTCAGTGTAGCGAACTCTATATACAGCGGACGATGATGTCAATGTAGCGAAACTCTATATACAGCTGACTGATGATGTCAGTGTAGTGAACCTTATATACACAGCGCATTACGATGATGTCAGTGTAGCGAACTATACATATAGCTGACGATGATGTCAGTGTAGCGAACTCCATATACAGCTGACTGATGATGTCAATGTAGTGAACTCTATATACAGCGGACGATGATGCGAACTCTCTATACAGCTGACTGAGATGTCAATGTAAACTCTATATACTGCGAACGATTATGTCAGTGTAGCGAACTCATATACAGCTGACTGAGATGTCAATGTAGTGAACTCTATATACAGCGGACGATGATGTCAGTGTAGTGATCATTCTTATACAGCGCACGATGATGTCATAGCGAATTATATATCAGAGATGATGTCAACGTAAACTCTATATACGCTGACTGAGACGATGATGTCTCTGTCAGCGCACTATGATATCAGTGTGGTGAACTCTACATATAGCGGACGATGATGTCAGTGTAGCGAACTCCATATACAACTGACTGAAATGTCAATGTAGTAAACTCTATATACAGCGGACGATGATGTCAGATTAGCGAACTCTCTATACAGGTGACTGAGATGTCAATGTAAACTCTATATACAGCAAACGATGATGTCAGCGTAGCGAACTTCATATACAGCTGACTGAGATGTCAATGTAGCAAATTCTATATTCTGCGGAAGATGATGTCAGTGTAGCAAAATCTATAAACAGCAGACGATGATGTTAGTGTATCGAACTTTATATACAGCTGACCGAGATGTCAATGAAGTGAACTCTATATACAGCGGACGATGATGTCAGTGTAGTGAACATTACATAAAGCGCACAACGTTGTCAGTGTAGCGAACTCTATGTACAGCGGACGATGATGTCAACGTAGTGTTCTCTATATACAGCTGACTGAGATGCTGCGCAGTGAACTCTATATACAGCGCATTATGATGTCAGTGTAGTGAACTCTACATATAGCGGACGATGATGTCAGTGTAGCGAACTCTATATACAACGGACGATGATATTAGAGTAGCAAACTTTATATACAGCTGCCTGTGATGTCAGTGTAGTGAACTCTACATATAGCGGACGATGATGTCAGTGTAGCGAACTCTATATACAGCGGACGATGATATTAGAGTAGCAAACTTTATATACAGCTGCCTGTGATGTCAATGTAGTGAACTCTATATACAGAGCACGATGATGTCAATGTAGTGAACTCTAAATACTGCGCACGATGATGTCAGTGTAACGAACTCTATATACAGCTGAATAGCATGTCAGTTAAAAGTAGTTTTTGCATAGACGACTATAATGTCAGTGTAGCGAAATCTACATACAACTGACTATGATATCTGCGTAGCGCGGGTTTACCTAGTTGACTATGATGGCATTGTACCAAATTCTTCATACAGCAGACTTTTATGTCAGTGTAGAGCAGTCTTTACACATATGATTATGATGTCTGGGTAGCGCACTCTATATACTGCGAACGATGATGTCAGTGTAGCGAACTCTAAATACAGCTGACTGAGATGTCAATGTAGTGAACTCTATATACTGCGGACGATGATGTCAGATTAGCGAACTTCATATACGGCTGACTGAGATGTCAATATAGTGATCTCTATATACAGTGCACGATGATGTCGGCGTAGCGAACTTCATATACAGCTGACTGAGATGTCAATGTAGCGAATTCTATATTCAGCGGAAGATGATGTCAGTGTAGCAAAATCTATAAACAGCGGACGATGATGTTAGTGTATCGAACTTTATATACAGCTGACCGAGATGTCAATGAAGTGAACTCTATATACAGCGGACGATGATGTCAGTGTAGTGAACATTATATAAAGCGCACAACGTTGTCAGTGTAGCGAACTCTAAGTACAGCGGACGATGATGTCAACGTAGTGTACTCTATATACAGCTGACTAAGATGCTGCGCAGTGAACTCTATATATAGCGCATATGATGTCAGTGTAGTGAACTCTACATACAGCGGACGATGATGTCAGTGTAGCGAACTCTATATACAGCGGACGATGATATTAGAGTAGCGAACTTTATATACAGCTGACTGAGATGTCAATGTAGTGAACTCTACTATATACAGCGGACATGATGATGTCAGTGTAGTGAACTTTTATACAGCGCACGATGATGTCAGTGTAGCGAACTCTATATACAGCTGACTGAGATGTCAATGTAGTGAACTCTATATAGCGGACAATGATGTCAGTGTAGACAATGATGTCAGACTCTTAGCGAACTTCTATATACAGACTGACAGATTGATACAGTGTCAGGTGTCATGTTAAACTCTATATAAGGCGGACGATGATGTCAGCGTAGCGAACTTCATATACGGCTGACTGAGATGTCAGTATAGTGATCTCTATATACAGCGGACGATGATGTCTCGTAGCGAACTTCATATACAGCTGACTGAGATGTCAATGTAGCGAATTCTATATTCAGCGGAAGATTATGTCAATATAGCGAAATCTATAAAACAGCGGTCGATGATGCTAGTGTATAGAACTGTATATACAGCTGACTGAGATGTCAATGAAGTGAACTCTATATACAGCGCACGATGATGTCAGTGTAGCGAACTCTATGTACAGCGGACGATGATGTCATCGTAGTGTACTCTATATACAGATGACTGAGATGCTGCGTAAACTCTATTTACAGCGCATTATGATGTCAGTGTGGTGAACTCTACATATAGCTGACGATGATGTCAGTGTAGCGAACTCCATATACAACTGACTGAAATGTCAATATAGTGAACTCTATATACAGCGGACGATGATGTCAGATTAACGAACTCTCTATACAGCTGACTGAGATGTCAATGTAAACTCTATATACAGCGGACGATGATGTCAGCGTAGCGAACTTCATATACAGCTGACTGAGATGTCAATGTAGTGAACTCTATATACAGCAGACGATGATGTCAGTCTAGTGATCATTTTATACAGCGCACGATGATGTCAGTGTAGCGAATTATATATACAGCAGACGATGATGTCAACGTAATGTACTCTATATACAGCTGACTGAGATGTCTGCGTAGTGAACTCTATATACATCGCATTATGATGTCAATGTAGTGAACTCTAAATACAGCGCACGATGATGTCAGTGTAGCGAACTCTATTTTCAGCTGAATAGCATGTCAGTGACATGTAGTTTTTGCATAGACGACTATAATGTCAGTGTAGCGAAATCTACATACAACTGACTATGATATATGCGTAGCGCGGGTTTACCTAGTTGACTATGATGGCATAGTACCTAATTCTTCATACAGCAGACTTTTATGTCAGTGTTGAGCAGTCTTTTCACATATGATTATGATGTCTGTGTAGCGCACTCTCTATACTGCGAACGATGATGTCAGTGTAGCGAACTCTATATACAGCTGACTGAGATGTCAATGTAGTGAACTCTATATACAGCGGACAATGATGTCAGATTCGCGAACTTCATATACAGCTGACTGACTGAGGTGTCATGTTAAACTCTATATAAGGCGGACGATTATGTCAGCGTAGCGAACTACATATACGGCTGACTGAGATGTCAATATAGTGATCTCTATATACAGCGCACGATGATGTCGGCGTAGCGAACTTCATATACAGCTGACTGAGATGTCAATGTAGCGAATTCTATATTCAGCGGAAGATGATGTCAGTGTAGCAAAATCTATAAACAGCGGACGTTGATGTTAGTGTATCGAACTTTATATACAGCTGACTGAGATGTCAATGAAGTGAACTCTATATACAGCGGACGATGATGTCAGTGTAGTGAACATTATATAAAGCGCACAACGTTGTCAGTGTAGCGAACTCTATGTACAGCGGACGATGATGTCAACGTAGTGTACTCTATATACAGCTGACTAAGATGCTGCGCAGTGAACTCTATATACAGCGCATTATGATGTCAGTGTGGTGAACTCTACATATGGCGGTCGATGATGTCAGTGTAGCGAACTCTATATACAGAGGACGATGATATTAGAGTAGCAAACTTTATATACAGCTGACTGTGATGTCAATGCAGTGAACTCTATATATAGCGCACGATGATGTCAATGTAGTGAACTCTAAATACAGCGCACGATGATGTCAGTGTAGCGAACTCTATATAGAGCTGAATAGCATGTCAGTGAAAAGTAGTTTTTGCATAGACGACTATAATGTCAGTGTAGCGAAATCTACATACAACTGACTATGATATCTGCGTAGCGCGGGTTTACCTAGTTGACTATGATGGCATAGTACCTAATTCTTCATACAGCAGACTTTTATGTCAGTGTTGAGCAGTCTTTACACATATGATTATGATGTCTGTGTAGCGCATTCTATATACTGCGAACGATGATGTCAGTGTAGCGAACTCCACATACAGCTGACTGAGATGTCAATGTAGTGAACTCTATATACAGCGGACAATGATGTCAGTGTAGTGAACATTTTATACAGCGCACGATGATGTCAGGGTAGCGAACTCTATATACAGCTGACTGAGATGTCAATGTAGTGAACTCTATATACAGCGGACAATGATGTCAGTGTAGTGAACATTTTATACGGCGCACGATGATGTCAGGGTAGCGAATTCTATATACAGCTGACTGAGATGTCAATGTAGTGAACTCTATATACAGCGGACAATGATGTCAGATTAGCGAATTTCATATACAGCTGACTGAGATGTCATGTTAAACTCTATATAAGGCGGACGATGATGTCAGCGTAGCGAACTTCATATACGGCTGACTGAGATGTCAGTATAGTGATCTCTATATACAGGGGACGATGATGTCTCGTAGCGAACTTCATATACAGCTGACTGAGATGTCAATGTAGCGAATTCTATATTCAGCGGAAGATGATGTCAGTATAGCGAAATCTATAAACAGCGGTCGATGATGCTAGTGTATAGAACTATATATACAGCTGACTGAGATGTCAATGTAGTGAACTCTATATACAGCGCACGATGATGTCAGTGTAGCGAACTCTATGTACAGCGGACGATGATGTCAACGTAGTGTACTCTATATACAGATGATTGAGATGCTGCGTAAACTCTATTTACAGCGCATTATGATGTCAGTGTGGTGAACTCTACATATAGCTGACGATGATGTCAGTGTAGCGAACTCCATATACAACTGACTGAAATGTCAATATAGTGAACTCTATATACAGCGGACGATGATGTCAGATTAACGAACTCTCTATACAGCTGACTGAGATGTCAATGTAAACTCTATATACAGCGGACGATGATGTCAGCGTAGCGAACTTCATATACAGCTGACTGAGATGTCAATGTAGTGAACTCTATATACAGCAGACGATGATGTCAGTCTAGTGATCATTTTATACAGCGCACGATGATGTCAGTGTAGCGAATTATATATACAGCAGACGATGATGTCAACGTAATGTACTCTATATACAGCTGACTGAGATGTCTGCGTAGTGAACTCTATATACAGCGCATTATGATGTCAGTGTGGTGAACTCTACATATAGCGGACGATGATGTCAGTGTAGCGAACTCTATATACAGCGGACGATGATATTAGAGTAGCAAACTTTATATACAGCTGACTGTGATGTCAATGTAGTGAACTCTATATACAGCGCACGATGATGTCAATGTAGTGAACTCTAAATACAGCGCACGATGATGTCAGTGTAGCGAACTCTATTTTCAGCTGAATAGCATGTCAGTGACATGTAGTTTTTGCATAGACGACTATAATGTCAGTGTAGCGAAATCTACATACAACTGACTATGATATATGCGTAGCGCGGGTTTACCTAGTTGACTATGATGGCATAGTACCTAATTCTTCATACAGCAGACTTTTATGTCAGTGTTGAGCAGTCTTTTCACATATGATTATGATGTCTGTGTAGCGCACTCTCTATATACTGCGAACGATGATGTCAGTGTAGCGAACTCTATATACAGCTGACTGAGATGTCAATGTAGTGAACTCTATATACAGCGGACAATGATGTCAGATTCGCGATCTTCATATACAGCTGACTGAGGTGTCATGTTAAACTCTATATAAGGCGGACGATTATGTCAGCGTAGCGAACTACATATACGGCTGACTGAGATGTCAATATAGTGATCTCTATATACAGCGCACGATGATGTCGGCGTAGCGAACTTCATATACAGCTGACTGAGATGTCAATGTAGCGAATTCTATATTCAGCGGAAGATGATGTCAGTGTAGCAAAATCTATAAACAGCGGACGTTGATGTTAGTGTATCGAACTTTATATACAGCTGACCGAGATGTCAATGAAGTGAACTCTATATACAGCGGACGATGATGTCAGTGTAGTGAACATTATATAAAGCGCACGACGTTGTCAGTGTAGCGAACTCTATGTACAGCGGACGATGATATTAGAGTAGCAAACTTTATATACAGCTGACTGAGATGTCAATGTAGTGAACTCTATAAACAGCGAACGATGATGTCTGTGTAGCGAACTCTATATACAGCTGAATAGCATGTCAGTGAAAAGTAGTTTTTGCATAGACGACTATAATGTCAGTGTAGCGAAATCTACATACAACTGACTATGATATCTGCGTAGCGCGGGTTTACCTAGTTGACTATGATGGCATAGTACCAAATTCTTCATACAGCAGACTTTTATGACAGTGTTGAGCAGTCTTTACACATATGATTATGATGTCTGTGTAGTGCACTCTATATACTGCGAACGATGATGTCAGTGTAGCGAACTCTATATACAGCTGACTGAGATGTCAATGTAGTGAACTCTATATACAGCGGACGGAGATGTCTGCGTAGAGAACTCTATATACAACCCACGATGATGTCAGCGTAGCGAAATTCATATACAGCTGACTGAGATGTCAATGTAGTGAACTCTATATACAGCGGACGATGATGTCAGTGTAGTGAACATTTTATACAGCGCACGATGATGTCAGTGTAGCGAACTCTATATACAGCGGACGATGATGTCAACGTAGTGTACTCTATATACAGCTGACGGAGATGTCTGCGTAGAGAACTCTATATACAATCCACGATGACGTCAGTGTGGTGAATTCCATATACAACTGACTGAAATGTCATTGTAGTGAACTCTATATACAGCGGACGATGATGTCAGATTAGCGAACTCTCTATACAGCTGACTGAGATGTCAATGTAAACTCTATATACAGCGCACGATGATGTCAGCGTAGAGAACTTCATATACAGCTGACTGAGATGTCAATGTAGTGAACTCTATATACAGCGGACGATGATGTCAGTGTACCGAACTATATATACAGCTGACTGAAGAATCAACGTAGGGTACTCTATATACAGCGGACGATGATGTCAGTGTAGGGTACTCGATAAACAGCGGACGATGATGTTAGAGTAGCGAACTTTATATACAGCTGACTGAGATGTCAATGTAGTGAACTCTATATACACAGCGCACGATGATGTCAATGTAGTGAACTCTAAATACAGCGCACGATGATGTCTGTGTAGCGAACTCTATATACAGCTGAATAGCATGTCAGTGAAAAGTAGTTTTTTTGCATAGACGGCAAAATGTCAGTGTAGCGAAATCTACGTACAACTGACTATGACGTCACTGTAGAGTAATCTACATACAACTGACTATGATATATGCGTAGCGCGGGTTTACCTAGTTGACTTTGGTGGCATTGTACCAAATTCTTCATACTGCAGACTTTTATGTCAGTGTTGAGCAGACTTAACACATATGATTATGATGTCTGGGTAGCGCACTCTATATATCTGCGAACGATGAGGTTTGTGTAGCGAACTCTATATACAGCTGACACAGAGATGTCAATGTAGTGAACTCTATATACAGCACACGATGATGTCAGTGTGGTGAAACTCTACATAAAGCAGACGATGATGTCAGTGTATCGAACTATATATACAGCTGACTGAAATATCAACGTAAGATACTCTATATACATCAGACGATGATGTCAGTGTAGGGTACTCGCAACAGCGGACGATGATGTCGGCGTAACGAACTTCATATACAGCTGACTGAGATGTCAATGTAGCGACTTCTATATTCAGCGGAAGATGATGTCATTGTAGCGAACTCTATGTACAGCGGACGTTGATGTCAACGTAGTGTACTCAATATACAGCTGACGGAGATGCTGCGTAGTGAACTCTATATACAGCGCATTATGATGTCAGTGTGGTGAACTCTACATATAGCTGACGATGATGTCAGTGTAGCGAACTCCATATACAGCTGACTGAGATGTCAATGTAGTGAACTCTATATACAGCGGACGATGATGTCAGTGTAGTGAAACATTATATAAAGCGCACGACGTTGTCAGTGTAGCGAACTCTATGTACAGCGGACGATGATATTAGAGTAGCAAACTTTATATACAGCTGACTGAGATGTCAATGTAGTGAACTCTATATACAGCGCACGATGATGTCAATGTAGTGAACTCTAAATACAGCGCACGATGATGTCTGTGTAGCGAACTCTATATACAGCTGTATAGCATGTCAGTGAAAAGTAGTTTTTGCATAGACGACTATAATGTCAGTGTAGCGAAATCTACATACAACTGACTGACTATGATATCTGCGTAGCGCGGGTTTACCTAGTTGACTATGATGGCATAGTACCTAATTCTTCATACAGCAGACTTTTATGACAGTGTTGAGCAGTCTTTACACATATGATTATGATGTCTGTGTAGCGCACTCTATATACTGCGAACGATGATGTCAGTGTAGCGAACTCTATATACAGCTGACTGAGATGTCAATGTAGTGAACTCTATATACAGCGGACAATGATGTCAGATTCGCGATCTTCATATACAGCTGACTGAGGTGTCATGTTAAACTCTATATAAGGCGGACGATTATGTCAGCGTAGCGAACTACATATACGGCTGACTGAGATGTCAATATAGTGATCTCTATATACAGCGCACGATGATGTCGGCGTAGCGAACTTCATATACAGCTGACTGAGATGTCAATGTAGCGAATTCTATATTCAGCGGAAGATGATGTCAGTGTAGCAAAATCTATAAACAGCGGACGTTGATGTTAGTGTATCGAACTTTATATACAGCTGACCGAGATGTCAATGAAGTGAACTCTATATACAGCGGACGATGATGTCAGTGTAGTGAACATTATATAAAGCGCACGACGTTGTCAGTGTAGCGAACTCTATGTACAGCGGACGATGATATTAGAGTAGCAAACTTTATATACAGCTGACTGAGATGTCAATGTAGTGAACTCTATAAACAGCGAACGATGATGTCTGTGTAGCGAACTCTATATACAGCTGAATAGCATGTCAGTGAAAAGTAGTTTTTGCATAGACGACTATAATGTCAGTGTAGCGAAATCTACATACAACTGACTATGATATCTGCGTAGCGCGGGTTTACCTAGTTGACTATGATGGCATAGTACCAAATTCTTCATACAGCAGACTTTTATGACAGTGTTGAGCAGTCTTTACACATATGATTATGATGTCTGTGTAGTGCACTCTATATACTGCGAACGATGATGTCAGTGTAGCGAACTCTATATACAGCTGACTGAGATGTCAATGTAGTGAACTCTATATACAGCGGACGGAGATGTCTGCGTAGAGAACTCTATATACAACCCACGATGATGTCAGCGTAGCGAAATTCATATACAGCTGACTGAGATGTCAATGTAGTGAACTCTATATACAGCGGACGATGATGTCAGTCAGTGTAGTGAACATTTATACAGCGCACGATGATGTCAGTGTAGCGAACTCTATATACAGCGGACGATGATGTCAACGTAGTGTACTCTATATACAGCTGACGGAGATGTCTGCGTAGAGAACTCTATATACAATCCACGATGACGTCAGTGTGGTGAATTCCATATACAACTGACTGAAATGTCATTGTAGTGAACTCTATATACAGCGGACGATGATGTCAGATTAGCGAACTCTCTATACAGCTGACTGAGATGTCAATGTAAACTCTATATACAGTGCACGATGATGTCAGCGTAGAGAACTTCATATACAGCTGACTGAGATGTCAATGTAGTGAACTCTATATACAGCGGACGATGATGTCAGTGTACCGAACTATATATACAGCTGACTGAAGAATCAACGTAGGGTACTCTATATACAGCGGACGATGATGTCAGTGTAGGGTACTCGATAAACAGCGGACGATGATGTTAGAGTAGCGAACTTTATATACAGCTGACTGAGATGTCAATGTAGTGAACTCTATATACAGCGCACGATGATGTCAATGTAGTGAACTCTAAATACAGCGCACGATGATGTCTGTGTAGCGAACTCTATATACAGCTGAATAGCATGTCAGTGAAAAGTAGTTTTTGCATAGACGGCAAAATGTCAGTGTAGCGAAATCTACGTACAACTGACTATGACGTCACTGTAGAGTAATCTACATACAACTGACTATGATATATGCGTAGCGCGGGTTTACCTAGTTGACTTTGGTGGCATTGTACCAAATTCTTCATACTGCAGACTTTTATGTCAGTGTTGAGCAGACTTAACACATATGATTATGATGTCTGGGTAGCGCACTCTATATATCTGCGAACGATGAGGTTTGTGTAGCGAACTCTATATACAGCTGACAGAGATGTCAATGTAGTGAACCCTATATACAGCACACGATGATGTCAGTGTGGTGAACTCTACATAAAGCAGACGATGATGTCAGTGTATCGAACTATATATACAGCTGACTGAAATATCAACGTAAGGTACTCTATATACAGCAGACGATGATGTCAGTGTAGGGTACTCGCAACAGCGGACGATGATGTCGGCGTAACGAAATTCATATACAGCTGACTGAGATGTCAATGTAGCGACTTCTATATTCAGCGGAAGATGATGTCATTGTAGCGAACTCTATGTACAGCGGACGTTGATGAAAACGTAGTGTACTCAATATACAGCTGACGGAGATGCTGCGTAGTGAACTCTATATACAGCGCATTATGATGTCAGTGTGGTGAACTCTACATATAGCTGACGATGATGTCAGTGTAGCGAACTCCATATTCAGCTGACTGAGATGTCAATGTAGTGAACTCTATATACAGCAGACGATGATGTCATTGTTGCGAACTCTATGTACAGCGGACGATGATGTCAACGTAGTGTACTCTATATACAGCTGACTGAGATGCTGCGTAGTGAACTCTATATACAGCGCATTATGATGTCAGTGTTGTGAACTCTACATATAGCTGACGATGATGTCAGTGTAGCGAACTCTATATACAGCTGAATAGCATGTCAGTGAAAAGTAGTTTTTGCATAGACGATCAAATGTCAGTGTAGCGAAATCTACATACAACTGACAATGACGTCAGCGTAGCGAAATCTACATACAACTGCCTATGATATCTGCGTAGCGCAGTTTTTTTACCTAGTTGGCTATGATGGCATTGTACCTAATTCTTCATACAGCAGACTTTTATGTCAGTGTTGAGCAGTCTTTACACATATGATTATGATGTCTGTGTAGCGCACTCTATATACTGCTAACGATGTTGTCAGTGTAGAGAACTCTATATACAGCTGACTGAGATGTCAATGTAGTGAACTCTATATACTGCGGACGATGATGGCAGATTAGCGAACTCTCTATACAGCTGACTGAGATGTCAATGTAAACTCTATATAAGGCGGACGATGATGTCAGCGTAGTGAACTTCATATACAGCTGACTGGGATGTCAATGTAGCGAATTCTATATTCAGCGGAAGATGATGTCAGTGTAGCGAAATCTATAAACAGCGGACGATGATTCTAGTGTATAGAACTTTATATACAGCTGACTGAGATGTAAATGAAGTGAACTCTATATACAGCGCACGATGATGTCAGTGTAGCGAAACTGTATGTACAGCGGACGATGATGTCAAAGTAGTGTACTCTATATACAGCAGACTGAGATGCTGCGTAGTAAACTCTATATACAGCGCATTATGATGTCAGTGTGGTGAACTCTACATATAGCTGACGATGATGTCAGTGTAGCGAACTCCATATACAGCTGACTGAGATGTCAATGTAGTGAACTCTATATACAGCGCACGATGATGTCAATGTAGTGAACTCTAAATACAGCGCACGATGATGTCAGTGTAGCGAACTCTATATACAGCTGAATAGCATGTCAGTGAAAAGTAGTTTTTGCATAGACGGCAAAATGTCAGTGTAGCGAAATCTACGTACAACTGACTATGACGTCACTGTAGAGTAATCTAATCTACATACAACTGTCTATGATATATGCGTAGCGCGGGTTTACCTAGTTGACTTTGGTGGCATTGTACCAAATTCTTCATACTGCAGACTTTTATGTCATGTTGAGCAGACTTAACACATATGATTATGATGTCTGGGTAGCGCACTCTATATATCTGCGAACGATGAGGTTTGTGTAGCGAACTCTATATACAGCTGACAGAGATGTCAATGTAGTGAACTCTATATACAGCACACGATGATGTCAGTGTGGTGAACTCTACATAAAGCAGACGATGATGTCAGTGTATCGAACTATATATACAGCTGACTGAAATATCAACGTAAGGTACTCTATATACATCAGACGATGATGTCAGTGTAGGGTACTCGCAACAGCGGACGATGATGTCGGCGTAACGAATTTCATATACAGCTGACTGAGATGTCAATGTAGCGACTTCTATATTCAGCGGAAGATGATGTCATTGTAGCGAACTCTATGTACAGCGGACGTTGATGTCAACGTAGTGTACTCAATATACAGCTGACGGAGATGCTGCGTAGTGAACTCTATATACAGCGCATTATGATGTCAGTGTGGTGAACTCTACATATAGCTGACGATGATGTCAGTGTAGCGAACTCCATATACAGCTGACTGAGATGTCAATGTAGTGAACTCTATATACAGCGGACGATGATGTCAGTGTAGTGAACATTATATAAAGCGCACGACGTTGTCAGTGTAGCGAACTCTATGTACAGCGGACGATGATATTAGAGTAGCAAACTTTATATACAGCTGACTGAGATGTCAATGTAGTGAACTCTATATACAGCGCACGATGATGTCAATGTAGTGAACTCTAAATACAGCGCACGATGATGTCTGTGTAGCGAACTCTATATACAGCTGTATAGCATGTCAGTGAAAAGTAGTTTTTGCATAGACGACTATAATGTCAGTGTAGCGAAACCTACATACAACTGACTATGATATCTGCGTAGCGCGGGTTTACCTAGTTGACTATGATGGCATAGTACCAAATTCTTCATACAGCAGACTTTTATGACAGTGTTGAGCAGTCTTTACACATATGATTATGATGTCTGTGTAGTGCACTCTATATACTGCGAACGATGATGTCAGTGTAGCGAACTCTATATACAGCTGACTGAGATGTCAATGTAGTGAACTCTATATACAGCGGACGGAGATGTCTGCGTAGAGAACTCTATATACAACCCACGATGATGTCAGCGTAGCGAACTTCATATACAGCTGACTGAGATGTCAATGTAGTGAACTCTATATACAGCGGACGATGATGTCAGTGTACCGATCTATATATACAGCTGACTGAAGTATCAACGTAAGGTACTCTATATACAGCGGACGATGATGTCAGTGTAGGGTACTCGATAAACAGCGGACGATGATGTTAGAGTAGCGAACTTTATATACAGCTGACTGAGATGTCAATGTAGTGAACTCTATATACAGCGCACGATGATGTCAATGTAGTGAACTCTAAATACAGCGCACGATGATGTCAGTGTAGCGAACTCTATATACAGCTGAATAGCATGTCAGTGAAAAGTAGTTTTTCCATAGACGGCAAAATGTCAGTGTAGCGAAATCTACGTACAACTGACTATGACGTCACTGTAGAGTAATCTACATACAACTGACTATGATATATGCGTAGCGCGGGTTTACCTAGTTGACTTTGGTGGCATTGTACCAAATTCTTCATACTGCAGACTTTTATGTCAGTGTTGAGCAGACTTAACACATATGATTATGATGTCTGGGTAGCGCACTCTATATATCTGCGAACGATGAGGTTTGTGTAGCGAACTCTATATACAGCTGACAGAGATGTCAATGTAGTGAACCCTATATACAGCACACGATGATGTCAGTGTGGTGAACTCTACATAAAGCAGACGATGATGTCAGTGTATCGAACTATATATACAGCTGACTGAAATATCAACGTAAGGTACTCTATATACAGCAGACGATGATGTCAGTGTAGGGTACTCGCAACAGCGGACGATGATGTCGGCGTAACGAAATTCATATACAGCTGACTGAGATGTCAATGTAGCGACTTCTATATTCAGCGGAAGATGATGTCATTGTAGCGAACTCTATGTACAGCGGACGTTGATGAAAACGTAGTGTACTCAATATACAGCTGACGGAGATGCTGCGTAGTGAACTCTATATACAGCGCATTATGATGTCAGTGTGGTGAACTCTACATATAGCTGACGATGATGTCAGTGTAGCGAACTCCATATTCAGCTGACTGAGATGTCAATGTAGTGAACTCTATATACAGCAGACGATGATGTCATTGTTGCGAACTCTATGTACAGCGGACGATGATGTCAACGTAGTGTACTCTATATACAGCTGACTGAGATGCTGCGTAGTGAACTCTATATACAGCGCATTATGATGTCAGTGTTGTGAACTCTACATATAGCTGACGATGATGTCAGTGTAGCGAACTCTATATACAGCTGAATAGCATGTCAGTAAAAAGTAGTTTTTGCATAGACGATCAAATGTCAGTGTAGCGAAATCTACATACAACTGACAATGACGTCAGCGTAGCGAAATCTACATACAACTGACTATGATATCTGCGTAGCGCAGTTTTTACCTAGTTGGCTATGATGGCATTGTATCTAATTCTTCATACAGCAGACTTTTATGTCAGTGTTGAGCAGTCTTTACACATATGATTATGATGTCTGTGTAGCGCACTCTATATACTGCTAACGATGTTGTCAGTGTAGAGAACTCTATATACAGCTGACTGAGATGTCAATGTAGTGAACTCTATATACTGCGGACGATGATGGCAGATTAGCGAACTCTCTATACAGCTGACTGAGATGTCAATGTAAACTCTATATAAGGCGGACGATGATGTCAGCGTAGTGAACTTCATATACAGCTGACTAGGATGTCAATGTAGCGAATTCTATATTCAGCGGAAGATGATGTCAGTGTAGCGAAATCTCTATAAACAGCGGACGATGATTCTAGTGTATAGAACTTTATATACAGCTGACTGACTGAGATGTAAATGAAGTGAACTCTATATACAGCGCACGATGATGTCAGTGTAGCGAAACTGTATGTACAGCGGACGATGATGTCAAAGTAGTGTACTCTATATACAGCAGACTGAGATGCTGCGTAGTAAACTCTATATACAGCGCATTATGATGTCAGTGTGGTGAACTCTACATATAGCTGACGATGATGTCAGTGTAGCGAACTCCATATACAGCTGACTGAGATGTCAATGTAGTGAACTCTATATACAGCGCACGATGATGTCAATGTAGTGAACTCTAAATACAGCGCACGATGATGTCAGTGTAGCGAACTCTATATACAGCTGAATAGCATGTCAGTGAAAAGTAGTTTTTGCATAGACGGCAAAATGTCAGTGTAGCGAAATCTACGTACAACTGACTATGACGTCACTGTAGAGTAATCTACATACAACTGACTATGATATATGCGTAGCGCGGGTTTACCTAGTTGACTTTGGTGGCATTGTACCAAATTCTTCATACTGCAGACTTTTATGTCATGTTGAGCAGACTTAACACATATGATTATGATGTCTGGGTAGCGCACTCTATATATCTGCGAACGAGAGGTTTGTGTAGCGAACTCTATATACAGCTGACAGAGATGTCAATGTAGTGAACTCTATATACAGCACACGATGATGTCAGTGTGGTGAACTCTACATAAAGCAGACGATGATGTCAGTGTATCGAACTATATATACAGCTGACTGAAATATCAACGTAGGTACTCTATATACATCAGACGATGATGTCAGTGTAGGGTACTCGCAACAGCGGACGATGATGTCGGCGTAACGAACTTCATATACAGCTGACTGAGATGTCAATGTAGCGACTTCTATATTCAGCGGAAGATGATGTCATTGTAGCGAACTCTATGTACAGCGGACGTTGATGTCAACGTAGTGTACTCAATATACAGCTGACGGAGATGCTGCGTAGTGAACTCTATATACAGCGCATTATGATGTCAGTGTGGTGAACTCTACATATAGCTGACGATGATGTCAGTGTAGCGAACTCATATATACAGCTGACTGAGATGTCAATGTAGTGAACTCTATATACACAGTAGGACGATAAAGCGATGTCAGTGTAGTGAACTCTATATAAAGCGGACGATGATATTAGAGTAGCAAACACGAGCTGACTGAAATGTCATGTGTAGCGAACGATATGTACAGCGTGACGATGATATTAGAGTAGTGAACTCTATATACAGCTGACTGAGATGTCAATGTGTAGTGAACTCTATATACAGCGCACGATGATGTCAATGTAGTGAACTCTAAATACAGCTTTACACGATGATGATGTCTGTGTAGCGAACTCTATATACATGCTGAATAGCATGTCAAGTGAACTCTATAAAGTAGTTTTTGCATAGACGACGAAAATGTCAGTGTAGCGAAATCTATATACAACTGACTGAGATGACGTCAGCGTAGCGAAATCTACATACAACTGAACCTATGATATCTGCGTAGCGCAGTTTTTACACAGTTGACTATGATGGCATTGTACCAAATTCTTCATACAGCAGACTTTTATGTCATTGTTGAGCAGTCTTTACACATATGATTATGATGTCTGAGGTTGGGCGCACTCTCTATACTGCGAACAAATGATGTTGTGTGTAGCGAACTCTATATACAGCTTTTGTGTAGCGAACTCTATATACAGCTGACTGAGATGTCAATGTAGTGAACTATATATACAGCGGACAATGATGTCAGATTAGCGAACTCTCTATACAGCTGACTGAGATGTCATGTTAAACTCTATATAAGGCGGACGATGATGTCAGCTTAGCGAACTTCATATACAGCTGACTGAGATGTCAGTATAGTGATGTCTATATACAGGGGACGATGATGTCGGCGTAGCGAACTTCATATACAGCTGACTGAGACGTCAATGTAGCGAATTCTATATTCAGCAGAAGATGATTTCATTGTAGCGAAATCTATAAACAGCGGTCGATGATGCTAGTGTATAGAACTTTATATACAGCTGAGATGTCAATGAAGTGAACTCTATATACAGCGCACGATGATATCAGTGTAGTGAACATTTTGTACAGCGCACGATGATGTCAGTGTAGCGAATTATATATACAGCAGACGATGATGTCAACGTAGTGTACTCTATATACAGCTGACTGAGATGTCTGCGTAGTGATCTCTATATACAGCGCATTATGATGTCAGTGTGGTGAACTCTACATATAGCAGACGATGATGTCAGTGTAGCGAACTCCATATACAACTGACTGAAATGTCAATGTAGTGAACTATATATACAGCGGACGATGATGGCAGATTAGCGAACTCTCTATACAGCTGACTGAGATGTCAATGTAAACTCTATATAAGGCGGACGATGATGTCAGCGTAGTGAACTTCATATACAGCTGACTGGGATGTCAATGTAGCGAATTCTATATTCAGCGGAAGATGATGTCAGTGTAGTGAACATTTTATACAGCGCACGATGATGTCAGTGTAGCGAACTCTATATACAGCGGACGATGATGTCAACGTAGTGTACTCTATATACAGCTGACGGAGATGTCTGCGTAGAGAACTCTATATACAACCCACGATGATGTCAGTGTGGTGAACTCCATATACAACTGACTGAAATGTCATTGTAGTGAACTCTATATACAGCGGACGATGATGTCAGATTAGCGAACTCTCTATACAGCTGACTGAGATGTCAATGTAAACTCTATATACAGCGGACGATGATGTCAGCGTAGCGAACTTCATATACAGCTGACTGAGATGTCAATGTAGTGAACTCTATATACAGCGGACGATGATGTCAGTGTACCGAACTATATATACAGCTGACTGAAGTATCAACGTAAGGTACTCTATATACAGCGGACGATGATGTCAGTGTAGGGTACTCGATAAACAGCGGACGATGATGTTAGAGTAGCGAACTTTATATACAGCTGACTGAGATGTCAATGTAGTGAACTCTATATACAGCGCACGATGATGTCAATGTAGTGAACTCTAAATACAGCGCACGATGATGTCAGTGTAGCGAACTCTATATACAGCTGAATAGCATGTCAGTGAAAAGTAGTTTTTCCATAGACGGCAAAATGTCAGTGTAGCGAAATCTACGTAAAACTGACTATGACGTCACTGTAGAGTAATCTACATACAACTGACTATGATATATGCGTAGCGCGGGTTTACCTAGTTGACTTTGGTGGCATTGTACCAAATTCTTCATACTGCAGACTTTTATGTCAGTGTTGAGCAGACTTAACACATATGATTATGATGTCTGGGTAGCGCACTCTATATATCTGCGAACGATGAGGTTTGTGTAGCGAACTCTATATACAGCTGACAGAGATGTCAATGTAGTGAACCCTATATACAGCACACGATGATGTCAGTGTGGTGAACTCTACATAAAGCAGACGATGATGTCAGTGTATCGAACTATATATACAGCTGACTGAAATATCAACGTAAAGTACTCTATATACAGCAGACGATGATGTCAGTGTAGGGTACTCGCAACAGCGGACGATGATGTCGCGTAACGAACTTCATATACAGCTGACTGAGATGTCAATGTAGCGACTTCTATATTCAGCGGAAGATGATGTCATTGTAGCGAACTCTATGTACAGCGGACGTTGATGTCAGATTAGCGAACTCTCTATACAGCTGACTGAGATGTCAATGTAAACTCTATATACAGCGGACGATGATGTCAGCGTAGCGAACTTCATATACAGCTGACTGAGATGTCAATGTAGTGAACTCTATATACAGCGGACGATGATGTCAGTGTACCGAACTATATATACAGCTGACTGAAGTATCAACGTAGGGTACTCTATATACAGCGGACGATGATGTCAGTGTAGGGTACTCGATAAACAGCGGACGATGATGTTAGAGTAGCGAACTTTATATACAGCTGACTGAGATGTCAATGTAGTGAACTCTATATACAGCGCACGATGATGTCAATGTAGTGAACTCTAAATACAGCGCACGATGATGTCAGTGTAGCGAACTCTATATACAGCTGAATAGCATGTCAGTGAAAAGTAGTTTTTGCATAGACGACTATAATGTCAGTGTAGCGAAATCTACATATTACAGACTATGACGTCAGCGTTGCGAAATCTACGTACAACTGACAATGATATGTGCGCGTAACGCAGTTTTTGCCTAGTTGACTATGATGGCATTGTACCTAATTCTTTATACAGCAGACTTTTATGTCAGTGTTTGGCAGTCTTTACACATATGATTATGATGTCTGGTTAGCGCACTCTATATACTGCGAACGATGATGTCTGTGTAGCGTACTCTGTATACAGCTGACTGAGATGTCAATGTAGTGAACTCTATATACAGCGGACGATGATGTCAGATTATCGAACTCTCTATACAGCTAACTGAGATGTCAATGTAAACTCTATATACAGCGGACGATGATGTCAGCGTAGCGAACTTCATATACAGCTGACTGAGATGACAATGTAGTGAACTCTATATACAGCGGACGATGATGTCAGTGCAGTGAACATTTTATACAGCGCACGATGATGTCAGTGTAGCGAATTATATATACAGCAGACGATGATGTCAACGTAGTGTACTCAATATACAGCTGACGGAGATGCTGCGTAGTGAACTCTATATACAGCGCATTATGATGTCAGTGTGGTGAACTCTACATATAGCTGACGATGATGTCAGTGTAGCGAACTCCATATACAGCTGACTGAGATGTCAATGTAGTGAACTCTATATACAGCAGACGATGATGTCATTGTTGCGAACTCTATGTACAGCGGACGATGATGTCAACGTAGTGTACTCTATATACAGCTGACTGAGATGCTGAGTAGTGAACTCTATATACAGCGCATTATGATGTCAGTGTTGTGAACTCTACATATAGCTGACGATGATGTCAGTGTAGCGAACTCTATATACAGCTGAATAGCATGTCAGTGAAAAGTAGTTTTTGCATAGACGATCAAATGTCAGTGTAGCGAAATCTACATACAACTGACAATGACGTCAGCGTAGCGAAATCTACATACAACTGCCTATGATATCTGCGTAGCGCAGTTTTTACCTAGTTGGCTATGATGGCATTGTACCTAATTCTTTCATACAGCAGACTTTTATGTCAGTGTTGAGCAGTCTTTACACATATGATTATGATGTCTGTGTAGCGCACTCTATATACTGCTAACGATGTTGTCAGTGTAGAGAACTCTATATACAGCTGACTGAGATGTCAATGTAGTGAACTCTATATACTGCGGACGATGATGTCAGATTAGCGAACTCTCTATACAGCTGACTGAGATGTCAATGTAAACTCTATATAAGGCGGACGATGATGTCAGCGTAGTGAACTTCATATACAGCTGACTGGGATGTCAATGTAGCGAATTCTATATTCAGCGGAAGATGATGTCAGTGTAGCGAAATCTATAAACAGCGGACGATGATTCTAGTGTATAGAACTTTATATACAGCTGACTGAGATGTAAATGAAGTGAACTCTATATACAGCAGACGATGATGTCAGTGTAGCGAAACTGTATGTACAGCGGACGATGATGTCAAAGTAGTGTACTCTATATACAGCAGACTGAGATGCTGCGTAGTAAACTCTATATACAGCGCATTATGATGTCAGTGTGGTGAACTCTACATATAGCGGACGATGATGTCAGTGTAGCGAACTCTATATACAGCGGACGATGATATTAGAGTAGCAAACTTTATATACAGCTGACTGTGATGTCAATGTAGTGAACTCTATATACAGCGAACGATGATGTCAATGTAGTGAACTCTAAATACAGCGCACGATGATGTCAGTGTAGCGAACTCTATTTTCAGCTGAATAGCATGTCAGTGAAATGTAGTTTTTGCATAGACGACTATAATGTCAGTGTAGCGAAATCTACATACAACTGACTATGATATCTGCGTAGCGCGGGTTTACCTAGTTGACTATGATGGCATAGTACCTAATTCTTCATACAGCAGACTTTTATGTCAGTGTTGAGCAGTCTTTTCACATAAGATTATGATGTCTGTGTAGCGCACTCTATATACTGCGAACGATGATGTCAGTGTAGCGAACTCTATATACAGCTGACTGAGATGTCAATGTAGTGAACTCTATATACAGCGGACAATGATGTCAGATTCGCGAACTTCATATACAGCTGACTGAGGTGTCATGTTAAACTCTATATAAGGCGGACGATTATGTCAGCGTAGCGAACTACATATACGGCTGACTGAGATGTCAATATAGTGATCTCTATATACAGCGCACGATGATGTCGGCGTAGCGAACTTCATATACAGCTGACTGAGATGTCAATGTAGCGAATTCTATATTCAGCGGAAGATGATGTCAGTGTAGCAAAATCTATAAACAGCGGACGTTGATGTTAGTGTAAAGAACTTTATATACAGCTGAGATGTAAATGAAGTGAACTCTATATACAGCGCACGATGATGTCAGTGTAGTGAACATTTTGTACAGCGCACGATGATGTCAGGGTAGCGAATTATATATACAGCAGACGATGATGTCAACGTAGTGTACTCTATATACAGCTGACTGAGATGTCTGCGTAGTGATCTCTATATACAGCGCATTATGATGTCAGTGTGGTGAACTCTACATATAGCAGACGATGATGTCAGTGTAGCGAACTCCATATACAAATGACTGAAATGTCAATGTAGTGAACTCTATATACAGCGGACGATGATGTCAGATTAGCGAACTCTCTATACAGCTGACTGAGATGTCCATGAAAACTCTATATACAGCGGACGATGATGTCAGCGTAACGAACTTCATATACAGCTGACTGAGATGTCAATGTAGTGAACTCTATATACAGCGGACGATGATGTCAGTGTAGTGAACATTTTATACAGCGCACGATGATGTCAGTGTAGCGAACTCTATATACAGCGGACGATGATGTCAACGTAGTGTACTCTATATACAGCTGACGGAGATGTCTGCGTAGAGAACTCTATATACAACCCACGATGATGTCAGTGTGGTGAACTCCATATACAACTGACTGAAATGTCATTGTAGTGAACTCTATATACAGCGGACGATGATGTCAGATTAGCGAACTCTCTATACAGCTGACTGAGATGTCAATGTAAACTCTATATACAGCGGACGATGATGTCAGCGTAGCGAACTTCATATACAGCTGACTGAGATGTCAATGTAGTGAACTCTATATACAGCGGACGATGATGTCAGTGTACCGAACTATATATACAGCTGACTGAAGTATCAACGTAAGGTACTCTATATACAGCGGACGATGATGTCAGTGTAGGGTACTCGATAAACAGCGGACGATGATGTCAGCGTAGCGAACTTCATATACAGCTGACTGAGATGACAATGTAGTGAACTCTATATACAGCGGACGATGATGTCAGTGTAGTGAACATTTTATACAGCGCACGATGATGTCAGTGTAGCGAATTATATATACAGCAGACGATGATGTCAACGTAGTGTACTCAATATACAGCTGACGGAGATGCTGCGTAGTGAACTCTATATACAGCGCATTATGATGTCAGTGTGGTGAACTCTACATATAGCTGACGATGATGTCAGTGTAGCGAACTCCATATACAGCTGACAGAGATGTCAATGTAGTGAACTCTATATACAGCAGACGATGATGTCATTGTTGCGAACTCTATGTACAGCGGACGATGATGTCAACGTAGTGTACTCTATATACAGCTGACTGAGATGCTGAGTAGTGAACTCTATATACAGCGCATTATGATGTCAGTGTTGTGAACTCTACATATAGCTGACGATGATGTCAGTGTAGCGAACTCTATATACAGCTGAATAGCATGTCAGTGAAAAGTAGTTTTTGCATAGACGATCAAATGTCAGTGTAGCGAAATCTACATACAACTGACAATGACGTCAGCGTAGCGAAATCTACATACAACTGCCTATGATATCTGCGTAGCGCAGTTTTTACCTAGTTGGCTATGATGGCATTGTACCTAATTCTTCATACAGCAGACTTTTATGTCAGTGTTGAGCAGTCTTTACACATATGATTATGATGTCTGTGTAGCGCACTCTATATACTGCTAACGATGTTGTCAGTGTAGAGAACTCTATATACAGCTGACTGAGATGTCAATGTAGTGAACTCTATATACTGCGGACGATGATGTCAGATTAGCGAACTCTCTATACAGCTGACTGAGATGTCAATGTAAACTCTATATAAGGCGGACGATGATGTCAGCGTAGTGAACTTCATATACAGCTGACTGGGATGTCAATGTAGCGAATTCTATATTCAGCGGAAGATGATGTCAGTGTAGCGAAATCTATAAACAGCGGACGATGATTCTAGTGTATAGAACTTTATATACAGCTGACTGAGATGTAAATGAAGTGAACTCTATATACAGCGCACGATGATGTCAGTGTAGCGAAACTGTATTTACAGCGGACGATGATGTCAAAGTAGTGTACTCTATATACAGCAGACTGAGATGCTGCGTAGTAAACTCTATATACAGCGCATTATGATGTCAGTGTGGTGAACTCTACATATAGCTGACGATGATGTCAGTGTAGCGAACTCCATATACAACTGACTGAAATGTCATTGTAGTGAACTCTATATACAGCGGACGATGATGTCAGATTAGCGAACTCTCTATACAGCTGACTGAGATGTCAATGTAAACTCTATATACAGCGGACGATGATGTCAGCGTAGCGAACTTCATATACAGCTGACTGAGATGTCAATGTAGTGAACTCTATATACAGCGGACGATGATGTCAGTGTACCGAACTATATATACAGCTGACTGAAGTATCAACGTAGGGTACTCTATATACAGCGGACGATGATGTCAGTGTAGGGTACTCGATAAACAGCGGACGATGATGTTAGAGTAGCGAAATTTATATACAGCTGACTAAGATGTCAATGTAGTGAACCTTATATACAGCGCACGATGATGTCAATGTAGTGAACTCTAAATACAGCGCACGATGATGTCAGTGTAGCGAACTCTATATACAGCTGAATAACATGTCAGTGAAAAGTAGTTTTTGCATAGACGACTATAATGTCAGTGTTGCGAAATCTACATATAACAGACTATGACGTCAGCGTTGCGAAATCTACATACAACTGACAATGATATCTGCGCGTAACGCAGTTTTTGCCTAGTTGACTATGATGGCATTGTACCTAATTCTTTATACAGCAGACTTTTATGTCAGTGTTTGGCAGTCTTTACACATATTATTATGATGTCTGGTTAGCGCACTCCATATACTGCGAACGATGATGTCAGTGTAGCGTACTCTGTATACAGCTGACTGAGATGTCAATGTAGTGAACTCTATATACAGCGGACGATGATGTCAGATTAACGAACTCTCTATACAGCTGACTAAGATATCAATGTAAACTCTATAAACAGCGGACGATGATGTCAGCGTAGCGAACTTAATATACAGCTGACTGAGATGACAATGTAGTGAACTCTATATACAGCGGACGATGATGTCAGTGTAGTGAACATTTTATACAGCGCACGATGATGTCAGTGTAGCGAATTATATATACCGCAGACGATGATGTCAACGTAGTGTACTCTATATGCAGCTGACTGAGATGTCTGCGTATTTATCTCTATATACAGCGCATTGTGATGTCAGTGTGGTGAACTCTACATATAGCGGACGATGATGTCAGTGTAGCGAACTCTATATACAACTGACTGAAATGTCGATGTATTGAACTCTATATACAACGGACGATGATGTCAGATTGGCGAACTCTCTATACTGCTGACTGAGATGTCCATGAAAACTCTATATACAGCGGACGATGATGTCAGCGTAGCGAACTTCATATACAGCTGACTGAGATGTCAATGTAGTGAACTCTATATACAGCGGACGATGATGTTAGTGTATCGAACTTTATATACAGCTGACTGAGATGTCAATGAAGTGAACTCTATATACAGCGGACGATGATGTCAGTGTATTGAACTCTACATACAGAACACGATGATGTCAATGTAGTGAACTCTAAATACAGCGACGATGATGTCAGTGTAGCGAACTCTACATACAGCTGAATAGCATGTCAGTGAAAAGTAGTTTTTGCATAGACGACTATAATGTCAGTGTAGCGAAATCTACATGCAACTGACTATGATATCTGCGTAGCGCGGGTTTATCTAGTTGACTAAGAAGGCATTGTACCTAATTCTTCATACAGCAGACTTTTAGTGTTGAGCCGTCTTTACACATATGATTTTGATGTCTGGGTAGCGCACTCTATATACTGCTAACGATGATGTCAGTATAGCGAACTCTAAATACAGCTGACTGAGATGTCAATGTAGTGAACTCTATATACTGCGAACGATGATGTCAGATTAGCGAACTCTATATACAGCTGACTGAGATGTCAATGTAAACTCTATATAAGGCGGACGATGATGTCAGCGTAGCGAAATCTATAAACAGCGGACCATGATGCTAGTGTATTGAACTTTATATACAGCTGAATGAGATGTCAATGTAGTGAACTCTATATACTGCGGACGATGATGTCAGATTAGCAAAATCTCTATACAGCTGACTGTGATGTCAATGTAAACTCTATATAAGGCGGACGATTATGTCAGCGTAGCGAACTACATAGACGGCTGACTGAGATGTCAATATAGGGAACTCTATATACTGCGCACGATGATGTTGGCGTAGCGAACTTCATATACAGCTGACTGAGATGTCAATGTAGCGAATTCTATATTCAGCGGAAGACGATGTCAGTGTAGCGAAATCTATAAACAGCGGACGATGATTCTAGTGTATAGAACTTTGTATACAGCCGACTGAGATGTCAATGAAGTGAACTCTATATACAGCGCACGATGATGTCAGTGTAGCGAAACTGTAGGTGCAGCGGACGATGATGTCAACGTAGTGTACTCTATATACAGCTGATTGAGATGCTGCGTAGTGAACTCTATATACAGCGCATTATGATGTCAGTGTGGTGAACTCTACATATAGCTGACGATGATGTCAGTATAGCGAACTCCATATACAACTGACTGAAATGTCATTGTAGTGAACTCTATATACAGCGGACGATGATGTCAGATTAGCGAACTCTCTATACAGCTGACTGAGATGTCAATGTAAACTCTATATACAGCGGACGATGATTTCAGCGTAGCGAACTTCATATACACCTGACTGAGATGTCAATGCAGTGAACCCTATATACAGCGGACGATGATGTCAGTGTAGTGAACTCTAAATACAGCGCACGATGATGTCAGTGTAGCGAACTCTACATACAGCTGAATAGCATGTCAGTGAAAAGTAGTTTTTGCATAGACGACTATAATGTCAGTGTAGCGAAATCTACATGCAACTGACTATGATATCTGCGTAGCGCGGGTTTATCTAGTTGACTAAGAAGGCATTGTACCTAATTCTTCATACAGCAGACTTTTAGTGTTGAGCCGTCTTTACACATATGATTTTGATGTCTGGGTAGCGCACTCTATATACTGCTAACGATGATGTCAGTATAGCGAACTCAAAATACAGCTGACTGAGATGTCAATGTAGTGAACTCTATATACTGCGAACGATGATGTCAGATTAGCGAACTCTATATACAGCTGACTGAGATGTCAATGTAAACTCTATAGGCGGACGATGATGTCAGCGTAGCGAAATCTATATAAACAGCGGACCATGATGCTAGTGTATAGAACTTTATATACAGCTGACTGAGATGTCAATGAAGTGAACTCTATATACAGCGGACGATGATGTCAGTGTAGTGAACATTATATATAAGCGCACGACGATGTCAGTGTAACGAACTCTATGTACAGAGGACGATGATGTCAACGTAGTGTACTCTATATACAGCTGACTGAGATGCTGCGCAGTGAACTCTATATACAGCCCATTATGATGTCAGTGTGGTGAACTCTACATATAGCGGACGATGATGTCAGTGTAGCGAACTCTATATACAACTGACTGAAATGTCGATGTAGTGAACTCTATATACAGCGGACAATTATGTAAGATAAGCAAACTCTAAATACAGCTGAATGAGATGTCAATGTAGTGAACTCTATATACTGCGGACGATGATGTCAGATTAGCGAACTCTATATACAGCTGACTGAGATGTCAATGTAAACTCTATATAAGGCGGACGATGATGTCAGCGTAGCGAAATCTATAAACAGTGAACCATGATGCTAGTGTATTGAACTTTATATACAGCTGAATGAGATGTCAATGTAGTGAACTCTATATACTGCGGACGATGATGTCAGATTAGCAAAATCTCTATACAGCTGACTGTGATGTCAATGTAAACTCTATATAAGGCGGACGATTATGTCAGCGTAGCGAACTACATAGACGGCTGACTGAGATGTCAATATAGGGAACTCTATATACTGCGCACGATGATGTTGGCGTAGCGAACTTCATATACAGCTGACTGAGATGTCAATGTAGCGAATTCTATATTCAGCGGAAGACGATGTCAGTGTAGCGAAATCTATAAACAGCGGACGATGATTCTAGTGTATAGAACTTTGTATACAGCCGACTGAGATGTCAATGAAGTGAACTCTATATACAGCGCACGATGATGTCAGTGTAGCGAAACTGTAGGTGCAGCGGACGATGATGTCAACGTAGTGTACTCTATATACAGCTGATTGAGATGCTGCGTAGTGAACTCTATATACAGCGCATTGTGATGTCAGTGTGGTGAACTCTACATATAGCGGACGATGATGTCAGTGTAGCGAACTCCATATACAACTGACTGAAATGTCAATGTATTGAACTCTATATACAACGGACGATGATGTCAGATTGGCGAACTCTCTATACTGCTGACTGAGATGTCCATGAAAACTCTATATACAGCGGACGATGATGTCAGCGTAGCGAACTTCATATACAGCTGACTGAGATGTCAATGTAGTGAACTCTATATACAGCGGACGATGATGTTAGTGTATCGAACTTTATATACAGATGACTGAGATGTCAATGAAGTGAACTCTATATATAGCGGACGATGATGTCAGTGTATTGAACTCTACATACAGCACACGATGATGTCAATGTAGTGAACTCTAAATACAGCGCACGATGATGTCAGTGTAGCGAACTCTACATACAGCTGAATAGCATGTCAGTGGAAAGTAGTTTTTGCATAGACGACTATAATGTCAGTGTAGCGAAATCTACATGCAACTGACTATGATATCTGCGTAGCGCGGGTTTATCTAGTTGACTAAGAAGGCATTGTACCTAATTCTTCATACAGCAGACTTTTAGTGTTGAGCCGTCTTTACACATATGATTATGATGTCTGGGTAGCGCACTCTATATACTGCTAACGATGATGTCAGTATAGCGAACTCTAAATACAGATGACTGAGATGTCAATGTAGTGAACTCTATATACTGCGGACGATGATGTCAGATTAGCGAACTCTATATACAGCTGACTGAGATGTCAATGTAAACTCTATATAAGGCGGACGATGATGTCAGCGTAGCGAAATCTATAAACAGCGGACCATGATGCTAGTGTATAGAACTTTATATACAGCTGACTGAGATGTCAATGAAGTGAACTCTATATACAGCGGACGATGATGTCAGTGTAGTGAACATTATATAAAGCGCACGACGATGTCAGTGTAACGAACTCTATGTACAGAGGACGATGATGTCAACGTAGTGTACTCTATATACAGCTGACTGAGATGCTGCGCAGTGAACTCTATATACAGCCCATTATGATGTCAGTGTGGTGAACTCTACATATAGCGGACGATGATGTCAGTGTAGCGAACTCTATATACAACTGACTGAAATGTCGATGTAGTGAACTCTATATACAGCGGACAATTATGTAAGATTAGCGAACTCTAAATACAGCTGAATGAGATGTCAATGTAGTGAACTCTATATACTGCGAACGATGATGTCAGATTAGCAAAATCTCTATACAGCTGACTGTGATGTCAATGTAAACTCTATATAAGGCGGAAGATTATGTCAGCGTAGCGAACTACATAGACGGCTGACTGAGATGTCAATATAGGGAACTCTATATACTGCGCACGATGATGTTGGCGTAGCGAACTTCATATACAGCTGACTGAGATGTCAATGTAGCGAATTCTATATTCAGCGGAAGACGATGTCAGTGTAGCGAAATCTATAAACAGCGGACGATGATTCTAGTGTATAGAACTTTGTATACAGCCGACTGAGATGTCAATGAAGTGAACTCTATATACAGCGCACGATGATGTCAGTGTAGCGAAACTGTATGTGCAGCGGACGATGATGTCAACGTAGTGTACTCTATATACAGCTGATTGAGATGCTGCGTAGTGAACTCTATATACAGCGCATTATGATGTCAGTGTGGTGAACTCAACATATAGCGGAAGATGATGTCATTGTAGCGAACTCTATATACAACTGACTGAAATGTCAATGTAGAGAACTCTATATACAGCGGACGATGATGTCAGTGTAGTGAACATTTTATACAGCGCACGATGATGTCAGTGTAGAACTCTCTATACAGCTGATTTGAGATGCTGCGTAGTGAACTCTATATAGAGCGCATTATGATGTCAGTGTGGTGAACTCTACATATAGCTGACGATGATGTCAGTATAGCGAACTCCATATACAACTGACTGAAATGTCGTTGTAGTGAACTCTATATACAGCGGACGATGATGTCAGATTAGCGAACTCTCTATACAGCTGACTGAGATGTCAATGTAAACTCTATATACAGCGGACGATGATGATTTCAGCGTAGCGAACTTCATATACACCTGACTGAGATGTCAATGTAGTGAACCCTATATACAGCGGACGATGATGTCAGTGTAGCGAACTATATATACAGCTGACTTAAGTATCAACGTAGGGTACTCTATATACAGCGGACGATGATGTCAGTGTAGGGTACTCGATAAACAGCGGGCGATGATGTTAGAGTAGCGAACTTTATATACAGCTGACTGAGATGTCAATGTAGTGAACTCTATATACAGCGCACGATGATGTCAATGTAGTGAACTCTAAATACAGCGCACGATGATGTCAGTGTAGCGAACTCTATATACAGCTGAATAGCATGTCAGTGAAAAGTAGTTTTTGCATAGACGACTATAATGTCAGTGTTGCGAAATCTACATATAACAGACTATGACGTCAGCGTAGCGAAATCTACATACAACTGACAATAATATCTGCGCGTAACGCAGTTTTTGCCTAGTTGACTATGATGGCATTGTACCTAATTCTTTATACAGCAGACTTTTATGTCAGTGTTTGGCAGTCTTTACACATATGATTATGATGTCTGGTTAGCGCACTCCATATACTGCGAACGATGATGTCAGTGTAGCGTACTCTGTATACAGCTGACTGAGATGTCAATGTAGTGAACTCTATATACAGCTGACTGAGATGTCAATGTAAACTCTATATAAGGCGGACGATGATGTCAGCGTAGCGAAATCTATAAACAGCGGACCATGATGCTAGTGTATAGAACTTTATATACAGCTGACTGAGATGTCAATGAAGTGAACTCTATATACAGCGGACGATGATGTCAGTGTAGTGAACATTATATAAAGCGCACGACGATGTCAGTGTAACGAACTCTATGTACAGAGGACGATGATGTCAACGTAGTGTACTCTATATACAGCTGACTGAGATGCTGCGCAGTGAACTCTATATACAGCCCATTATGATGTCAGTGTGGTGAACTCTACATATAGCGGACGATGATGTCAGTGTAGCGAACTCTATATACAACTGACTGAAATGTCGATGTAGTGAACTCTATATACAGCGGACAATTATGTAAGATTAGCGAACTCTAAATACAGCTGAATGAGATGTCAATGTAGTGAACTCTATATACTGCGAACGATGATGTCAGATTAGCAAAATCTCTATACAGCTGACTGAGATGTCAATGTAAACTCTATATATACAGCGGACGATGATGTCAGCGTAGCGAACTTCATATACAGCTGACTGAGATGTCAATGTAGTGAACCCTATATACAGCGGACGATGATGTCAGTGTAGCGAACTCTATATATACAGCTGACTGAAGTATCAACGTATAACAGTACTCTATATACAGCGGACGATGATGTCAGTGTAGGGTACTCGATAAACAGCGGGCGATGATGTTAGAGTAGCGAACTTTATATACAGCTGACTGAGATGTCAATGTAGTGAACTCTATATACAGCGCACGATGATGTCAATGTAGTGAACTCTATATACAGCGATGACGATGATGTCAGTGTAGCGAACTCTATATACAGCTGACTGAGATGCATGTCAGTGAAAACTCTATATACAGCGCATAGACGACTATAATGTCAGTGTCAGCGAAATCTACATATAAGCTATATACAGCGGACGATGATGTCAGATTAGCGTAGCGAAATCTATATACAGCGGACGATGATTTCAGCGTAGCGAACTTCATATACACCTGACTGAGATGTCAATGTAGTGAACCCTATATACAGCGGACGATGATGTCAGTGTAGCGAACTATATATACAGCTGACTTAAGTATCAACGTAGGGTACTCTATATACAGCGACGATGATGTCAGTGTAGGGTACTCGATAAACAGCGGGCGATGATGTTAGTGTAGCGAACTCTATATACAGCTGACTGAGATGTCAATGTAGTGAACTCTATATACAGCGCACGATGATGTCAATGTAGTGAACTCTAAATACAGCGCACGATGATGTCAGTGTAGCGAACTCTATATACAGCTGAATAGCATGTCAGTGAAAAGTACTTTTTGCATAGACGACTATAATGTCAGTGTTGCGAAATCTACATATAACAGCGACTATGATGTCAGCGTAGCGAAATCTACATACAACTGACAATGATATCTGCGCGTAACGCAGTTTTTGCCTAGTTGACTATGATGGCATTGTACCTAATTCTTTATACAGCAGACTTTTATGTCAGATTGGCAGTCTTTACACATATGATTATGATGTCTGGTTAGCGCACTCCATATACTGCGAACGATGATGTCAGTGTAGCGTACTCTGTATACAGCTGACTGAGATGTCAATGTAGTGAACTCTATATACAGCGGACGATGATGTCAGATTAGCGAACTCTATATACAGCTGACTGAGATGTCAATGTAGAGAACTCTATATACAGCGGACGATGATGTTAGTGTATCGAACTTTATATACAGCTGACTGAGATGTCAATGAAGTGAACTCTATATACAGCGGACGATGATGTCAGTGTATTGAACTCTACATACAGAACACGATGATGTCAATGTAGTGAACTCTAAATACAGCGACGATGATGTCAGTGTAGCGAACTCTACATACAGCTGAATAGCATGTCAGTGAAAAGTAGTTTTTGCATAGACGACTATAATGTCAGTGTAGCGAAATCTACATGCAACTGACTATGATATCTGCGTAGCGCGGGTTTATCTAGTTGACTAAGAAGGCATTGTACCTAATTCTTCATACAGCAGACTTTTAGTGTTGAGCCGTCTTTACACATATGATTATGATGTCTGGGTAGCGCACTCTATATACTGCTAACGATGATGTCAGTGTAGCGAACTCTAAATACAGCTGACTGAGATGTCAATGTAGTGAACTCTATATACTGCGGACGATGATGTCAGATTAGCGAACTCTATATACAGCTGACTGAGATGTCAATGTAAACTCTATATAAGGCGGACGATGATGTCAGCGTAGCGAAATCTATAAACAGCGGACCATGATGCTAGTGTATAGAACTTTATATACAGCTGACTGAGATGTCAATGAAGTGAACTCTATATACAGCGGACGATGATGTCAGTGTAGTGAACATTATATAAAGCGCACGACGATGTCAGTGTAACGAACTCTATGTACAGAGGACGATGATGTCAACGTAGTGTACTCTATATACAGCTGACTGAGATGCTGCGCAGTGACTCCATATACAGCCCATTATGATGTCAGTGTGGTGAACTCTACATATAGCGGACGATGATGTCAGTGTAGCGAACTCTATATACAACTGACTGAAATGTCGATGTAGTGAACTCTATATACAGCGGACAATTATGTAAGATTAGCGAACTCTAAATACAGCTGAATGAGATGTCAATGTAGTGAACTCTATATACTGCGAACGATGATGTCAGATTAGCAAAATCTCTATACAGCTGACTGAGATGTCAATGTAAACTCTATATACAGCGGACGATGATTTCAGCGTAGCGAACTTCATATACACCTGACTGAGATGTCAATGTAGTGAACCCTATATACAGCGGACGATGATGTCAGTGTAGCGAACTATATATACAGCTGACTTAAGTATCAACGTAGGGTACTCTATATACAGCGGACGATGATGTCAGTGTAGGGTACTCGATAAACAGCGGGCGATGATGTTAGAGTAGCGAACTTTATATACAGCTGACTGAGATGTCAATGTAGTGAACTCTATATACAGCGCACGATGATGTCAATGTAGTGAACTCTAAATACAGCGCACGATGATGTCAGTGTAGCGAACTCTATATACAGCTGAATAGCATGTCAGTGAAAAGTAGTTTTTGCATAGACGACTATAATGTCAGTGTTGCGAAATCTACATATAACAGACTATGACGTCAGCGTAGCGAAATCTACATACAACTGACTATGATATCTGCGCGTAACGCAGTTTTTGCCTAGTTGACTATGATGGCATTGTACCTAATTCTTTATACAGCAGACTTTTATGTCAGTGTTTGGCAGTCTTTACACATATGATTATGATGTCTGGTTAGCGCACTCCATATAGTGCGAACGATGATGTCAGTGTAGCGTACTCTGTATACAGCTGACTGAGATGTCAATGTAGTGAACTCTATATACAGCGGACGATGATGTCAGATTAGCGAACTCTCTATACAGCTGACTAAGATGTCAATGTAAACTCTATACAGCGGACGATGATGTCAGCGTAGCGAACTTCATATACAGCTGACTGAGATGACAATGTAGTGAACTCTATATACAGCGGACGATGATGTCAGTGTAGTGAACATTTTATACAGCGCACGATGATGTCAGTGTAGCGAAATTATATATACCGCAGACGATGATGTCAACGTAGTGTACTCTATATGCAGCTGACTGAGATGTCTGCGTATTTATCTCTATATACAGCGCATTGTGATGTCAGTGTGGTGAACTCTACATATAGCGGACGATGATGTCAGTGTAGCGAACTCTATATACAACTGACTGAAATGTCGATGTAGTGAACTCTATATACAGCGGACAATTATGTAAGATTAGCGAACTCTAAATACAGCTGAATGAGATGTCAATGTAGTGAACTCTATATACTGCGAACGATGATGTCAGATTAGCAAAATCTCTATACAGCTGACTGTGATGTCAATGTAAACTCTATATAAGGCGGACGATTATGTCAGCGTAGCGAAACTACATAGACGGCTGACTGAGATGTCAATATAGGGAACTCTATATACTGCGCACGATGATGTTGGCGTAGCGAACTTCATATACAGCTGACTGAGATGTCAATGTAGCGAATTCTATATTCAGCGGAAGACGATGTCAGTGTAGCGAAATCTATAAACAGCGGACGATGATTCTAGTGTATAGAACTTTGTATACAGCCGACTGAGATGTCAATGAAGTGAACTCTATATACAGCGCACGATGATGTCAGTGTAGCGAAACTGTATGTGCAGCGGACGATGATGTCAACGTAGTGTACTCTATATACAGCTGATTGAGATGCTGCGTAGTGAAGTAGTCTCTATATACAGCGCATTATGATGTCAGTGTGGTGAACTCTACATATAGCTGACGATGATGTCAGTATAGCGAACTCCATATACAACTGACTGAAATGTCGTTGTAGTGAACTCTATATACAGCGGACGATGATGTCAGATTAGCGAACTCTCTATACAGCTGACTGAGATGTCAATGTAAACTCTATATACAGCGGACGATGATTTCAGCGTAGCGAACTTCATATACACCTGACTGAGATGTCAATGTAGTGAATCCTATATACAGCGGACGATGATGTCAGTGTAGCGAACTATATATACAGCTGACTTAAGTATCAACGTAGGGTACTCTATATACAGCGGACGATGATGTCAGTGTAGGGTACTCGATAAACAGCGGGCGATGATGTTAGAGTAGCGAACTTTATATACAGCTGACTGAGATGTCAATGTAGTGAACTCTATATACAGCGCACGATGATGTCAATGTAGTGAACTCTAAATACAGCGCACGATGATGTCAGTGTAGCGAATTATATATACCGCAGACGATGATGTCAACGTAGTGTACTCTATATGCAGCTGACTGAGATGTCTGCGTATTTATCTCTATATACAGCGCATTGTGATGTCAGTGTGGTGAACTCTACATATAGCGGACGATGATGTCAGTGTAGCGAACTCCATATACAACTGACTGAAATGTCAATGTAGTGAACTCTATATACAACGGACGATGATGTCAGATTAGCGAACTCTCTATACTGCTGACTGAGATGTCCATGTAAAACTCTATATACAGCGGACGATGATGTCAGCATAGCGAACTCTCATATACAGCTGACTGAGATGTCAATGTAGTGAACTCTATATACAGCGGACGATGATGTTAGTGTATGGAACTTATATACAGCTGACTGAGATGTCAATGTAGTGAACTCTATATACAGCGGACGATGATGTCAGTGTATTGAACTCTACATACAGAACACGATGATGTCAATGTAGTGAACTCTAAATACAGCGCACGATGATGTCAGTGTAGCGAAACTGTATGTACAGCGGACGATGATGTCAACGTAGTGTACTCTATATACAGCTGATTGAGATGCTGCGTAGTGAACTCTATATACAGCGCATTATGATGTCAGTGTGGTGAACTCTACATATAGCGGACGATGATGTCAGTATAGCGAACTCTATATACAACTGACTGAAATGTCATTGTAGTGAACTCTATATACAGCGGACGATGATGTCAGATTAGCGAACTCTCTATTCAGCTGACTGAGATGTCAATGTAAACTCTATATACAGCGGACGATGATTTCAGCGCGTAGCGAACTTCATATACACCTGACTGAGATGTCAATGCAGTGAACCCTATATACAGCGGACGATGATGTCAGTGTAGCGAACTGAACTCTAATACAGCGCACGATGATGTCAGTGTAGCGAACTCTATATACAGCTGAATAGCATGTCAGTGAAGTGTAGTTTTTGCATAGACGACTATAATGTCAGTGTTGCGAAATCTACATATAACAGACTATGATGTCAGCGTAGCGAAATCTACATACAACTGACAATGATATCTGCGCGTAACGCAGTTTTTGCCTAGTTGACTATGATGGCATTGTACCTAATTCTTTATACAGAAGACTTTTATGTCAGTGTTTGGCAGTCTTTACACATATGATTATGATGTCTGGTTAGCGCACTCCATATACTGCGAACGATGATGTCAGTGTAGCGTACTCTGTATACAGCTGACTGAGATGTCAATGTAGTGAACTCTATATACAGCGGACGATGATGTCAGATTAACGAACTCTCTATACAGCTGACTAAGATGTCAATGTAAACTCTATAAACAGCGGACGATGATGTCAGCGTAGCGAACTTCATATACAGCTGACTGAGATGACAATGTAGTGAACTCTATATACAGCGGACGATGATGTCAGTGTAGTGAACATTTTATACAGCGCACGATGATGTCAGTGTAGCGAATTATATATACCGCAGACGATGATGTCAACGTAGTGTACTCTATATGCAGCTGACTGAGATGTCTGCGTATTTATCTCTATATACAGCGCATTGTGATGTCAGTGTGGTGAACTCTACATATAGCGGACGATGATGTCAGTGTAGCGAACTCCATATACAACTGACTGAAATGTCAATGTATTGAAACTCTATATACAACGGACGATGATGTCAGATTGGCGAACTCTCTATACTGCTGACTGAGATGTCCATGAAAACTCTATATACAGCGGACGATGATGTCAGCATAGCGAACTTCATATACAGCTGACTGAGATGTCAATGTAGTGAACTCTCTATATACAGCGGACGATGATGTTAGTGTAGCGAACTTGATATACAGCTGACTGAGATGTCAATGAAGTGAACTCTATATACAGCGGACGATGATGTCAGTGTATTGAACTCTACATACTTTGTATAACACGATGATGTCAATGTAGTGAACTCTAAATACAGCGCACGATGATGTCAGTGTAGCGAAACTGTATGTGCAGCGGACGATGATGTCAACGTAGTGTACTCTATATACAGCTGATTGAGATGCTGCGTAGTGAACTCTATATACAGCGCATTATGATGTCAGTGTGGTGAACTCTACATATAGCGGACGATGATGTCAGTATAGCGAACTCTATATACAACTGACTGAAATGTCATTGTAGTGAACTCTATATACAGCGGACGATGATGTCAGATTAGCGAACTCTCTATTCAGCTGACTGAGATGTCAATGTAAACTCTATATACAGCGGACGATGATTTCAGCGTAGCGAACTTCATATACACCTGACTGAGATGTCAATGCAGTGAACCCTATATACAGCGGACGATGATGTCAGTGTAGCGAACTCAAAATACAGCGCACGATGATGTCAGTGTAGCGAACTCTATATACAGCTGAATAGCATGTCAGTGAAAAGTAGTTTTTGCATAGACGACTATAATGTCAGTGTTGCGAAATCTACATATAACAGACTATGACGTCAGCGTAGCGAAATCTACATACAACTGACAATGATATCTGCGCGTAACGCAGTTTTTGCCTAGTTGACTATGATGGCATTGTACCTAATTCTTTATACAGAAGACTTTTATGTCAGTGTTTGGCAGTCTTTACACATATGATTATGATGTCTGGTTAGCGCACTCCATATACTGCGAACGATGATGTCAGTGTAGCGTACTCTGTATACAGCTGACTGAGATGTCAATGTAGTGAACTCTATATACAGCGGACGATGATGTCAGATTAACGAACTCTCTATACAGCTGACTAAGATGTCAATGTAAACTCTATAAACAGCGGACGATGATGTCAGCGTAGCGAACTTCATATACAGCTGACTGAGATGACAATGTAGTGAACTCTATATACAGCGGACGATGATGTCAGTGTAGTGAACATTTTATACAGCGCACGATGATGTCAGTGTAGCGAATTATATATACCGCAGACGATGATGTCAACGTAGTGTACTCTATATGCAGCTGACTGAGATGTCTGCGTATTTATCTCTATATACAGCGCATTGTGATGTCAGTGTGGTGAACTCTACATATAGCGGACGATGATGTCAGTGTAGCGAACTCCATATACAACTGACTGAAATGTCAATGTATTGAACTCTATATACAACGGACGATGATGTCAGATTGGCGAACTCTCTATACTGCTGACTGAGATGTCCATGAAAACTCTATATACAGCGGACGATGATGTCAGCGTAGCGAACTTCATATACAGCTGACTGAGATGTCAATGTAGTGAACTCTATATACAGCGGACGATGATGTTAGTGTATCGAACTTTATATACAGATGACTGAGATGTCAATGAAGTGAACTCTATATATAGCGGACGATGATGTCAGTGTATTGAACTCTACATACAGCACACGATGATGTCAATGTAGTGAACTCTAAATACAGCGCACGATGATGTCAGTGTAGCGAACTCTACATACAGCTGAATAGCATGTCAGTGGAAAGTAGTTTTTGCATAGACGACTATAATGTCAGTGTAGCGAAATCTACATGCAACTGACTATGATATCTGCGTAGCGCGGGTTTATCTAGTTGACTAAGAAGGCATTGTACCTAATTCTTCATACAGCAGACTTTTAGTGTTGAGCCGTCTTTACACATATGATTATGATGTCTGGGTAGCGCACTCTATATACTGCTAACGATGATGTCAGTATAGCGAACTCTAAATACAGATGACTGAGATGTCAATGTAGTGAACTCTATATACTGCGGACGATGATGTCAGATTAGCGAACTCTATATACAGCTGACTGAGATGTCAATGTAAACTCTATATAAGGCGGACGATGATGTCAGCGTAGCGAAATCTATAAACAGCGGACCATGATGCTAGTGTATAGAACTTTATATACAGCTGACTGAGATGTCAATGAAGTGAACTCTATATACAGCGGACGATGATGTCAGTGTAGTGAACATTATATAAAGCGCACGACGATGTCAGTGTAACGAACTCTATGTACAGAGGACGATGATGTCAACGTAGTGTACTCTATATACAGCTGACTGAGATGCTGCGCAGTGAACTCTATATACAGCCCATTATGATGTCAGTGTGGTGAACTCTACATATAGCGGACGATGATGTCAGTGTAGCGAACTCTATATACAACTGACTGAAATGTCGATGTAGTGAACTCTATATACAGCGGACAATTATGTAAGATTAGCGAACTCTAAATACAGCTGAATGAGATGTCAATGTAGTGAACTCTATATACTGCGAACGATGATGTCAGATTAGCAAAATCTCTATACAGCTGACTGTGATGTCAATGTAAACTCTATATAAGGCGGACGATTATGTCAGCGTAGCGAACTACATAGACGGCTGACTGAGATGTCAATATAGGGAACTCTATATACTGCGCACGATGATGTTGGCGTAGCGAACTTCATATACAGCTGACTGAGATGTCAATGTAGCGAATTCTATATTCAGCGGAAGACGATGTCAGTGTAGCGAAATCTATAAACAGCGGACGATGATTCTAGTGTATAGAACTTTGTATACAGCCGACTGAGATGTCAATGAAGTGAACTCTATATACAGCGCACGATGATGTCAGTGTAGCGAAACTGTATGTGCAGCGGACGATGATGTCAACGTAGTGTACTCTATATACAGCTGATTGAGATGCTGCGTAGTGAACTCTATATACAGTGCATTATGATGTCAGTGTGGTGAACTCTACATATAGCTGACGATGATGTCACTGTAGCGAACTCCATATACAACTGACTGAAATGTCGTTGTAGTGAACTCTATATACAGCGGACGATGATGTCAGATTAGCGAACTCTCTATACAGCTGACTGATGTCAATGACTCTATGTCGAATTTGTAAACTCTCATATACAGCGGATGTCAATGATGAACTCTATTTCAGCGTAGCGAACTTCATATACACCTGACTGAGATGTCAATGTAGTGAACCCTATATACAGCGGACGATGATGTCAGTGTAGCGAACTATATATACAGCTGACTTAAGTATCAACGTAGGGTACTCTATATACAGCGGACGATGATGTCAGTGTAGGGTACTCGATAAACAGCGGGCGATGATGTTAGAGTAGCGAACTTTATATACAGCTGACTGAGATGTCAATGTAGTGAACTCTATATACAGCGCACGATGATGTCAATGTAGTGAACTCTAAATACAGCGCACGATGATGTCAGTGTAGCGAACTCTATATACAGCTGAATAGCATGTCAGTGAAAAGTAGTTTTTGCATAGACGACTATAATGTCAGTGTGTTGCGAAATCTACATATAACAGACTATGACGTCAGCGTAGCGAAATCTACATACAACTGACAATGATATCTGCGCGTAACGCAGTTTTTGCCTAGTTGACTATGATGGCATTGTACCTAATTCTTTATACAGAAGACTTTTATGTCAGTGTTTGGCAGTCTTTACACATATGATTATGATGTCTGGTTAGCGCACTCCATATACTGCGAACGATGATGTCAGTGTAGCGTACTCTGTATACAGCTGACTGAGATGTCAATGTAGTGAACTCTATATACAGCGGACGATGATGTCAGATTAACGAACTCTCTATACAGCTGACTAAGATGTCAATGTAAACTCTATAAACAGCGGACGATGATGTCAGCGTAGCGAACTTCATATACAGCTGACTGAGATGACAATGTAGTGAACTCTATATACAGCGGACGATGATGTCAGTGTAGTGAACATTTTATACAGCGCACGATGATGTCAGTGTAGCGAATTATATATACCGCAGACGATGATGTCAACGTAGTGTACTCTATATGCAGCTGACTGAGATGTCTGCGTATTTATCTCTATATACAGCGCATTGTAATGTCAGTGTGGTGAACTCTACATATAGCGGACGATGATGTCAGTGTAGCGAACTCCATATACAACTGACTGAAATGTCAATGTATTGAACTCTATATACAACGGACGATGATGTCAGATTGGCGAACTCTCTATACTGCTGACTGAGATGTCCATGAAAACTCTATATACAGCGGACGATGATGTCAGCGTAGCGAACTTCATATACAGCTGACTGAGATGTCAATGTAGTGAACTCTATATACAGCGGACGATGATGTTAGTGTATCGAACTTTATATACAGATGACTGAGATGTCAATGAAGTGAACTCTATATATAGCGGACGATGATGTCAGTGTATTGAACTCTACATACAGCACACGATGATGTCAATGTAGTGAACTCTAAATACAGCGCACGATGATGTCAGTGTAGCGAACTCTACATACAGCTGAATAGCATGTCAGTGGAAAGTATTTTTCGCATAGACGACTATAATGTCAGTGTAGCGAAATCTACATGCAACTGACTATGATATCTGCGTAGCGCGGGTTTATCTAGTTGACTAAGAAGGCATTGTACCTAATTCTTCATACAGCAGACTTTTAGTGTTGAGCCGTCTTTACACATATGATTATGATGTCTGGGTAGCGCACTCTATATACTGCGAACGATGATGTCAGTGTAGCGTACTTTGTATACAGCTGACTGAGATGTCAATGTAGTGAACTCTATATACAGCGGACGATGATGACAGATTAACGAACTCTCTATACAGCTGACTAAGATGTCAATGTAAACTCTATAAACAGCGGACGATGATGTCAGCGTAGCGAAATCTATAAACAGCGGACCATGATGCTAGTGTATAGAACTTTATATACAGCTGACTGAGATGTCAATGAAGTGAACTCTATATACAGCGGACGATGATGTCAGTGTGTAGTGAACATTATATAAAGCGCACGACGATGTCAGTGTAACGAACTCTATGTACAGAGGACGATGATGTCAACGTAGTGTACTCTATATACAGCTGACTGAGATGCTGCGCAGTGAACTCTATATACAGCCCATTATGATGTCAGTGTGGTGAACTCTACATATAGCGGACGATGATGTCAGTGTAGCGAACTCTATATACAACTGACTGAAATGTCGATGTAGTGAACTCTATATACAGCGGACAATTATGTAAGATTAGCAAACTCTAAATACAGCTGAATGAGATGTCAATGTAGTGAACTCTATATACTGCGAACGATGATGTCAGATTAGCAAAATCTCTATACAGCTGACTGTGATGTCAATGTAAACTCTATATAAGGCGGACGATTATGTCAGCGTAGCGAACTACATAGACGGCTGACTGAGATGTCAATATAGGGAACTCTATATACTGCGCACGATGATGTTGGCGTAGCGAACTTCATATACAGCTGACTGAGATGTCAATGTAGCGAATTCTATATTCAGCGGAAGACGATGTCAGTGTAGCGAAATCTATAAACAGCGGACGATGATTCTAGTGTATAGAACTTTGTATACAGCCGACTGAGATGTCAATGAAGTGAACTCTATATACAGCGCACGATGATGTCAGTGTAGCGAAACTGTATGTGCAGCGGACGATGATGTCAACGTAGTGTACTCTATATACAGCTGATTGAGATGCTGCGTAGTGAACTCTATATACAGCGCATTATGATGTCAGTGTGGTGAACTCTACATATAGCGGACGATGATGTCAGTATAGCGAACTCTATATACAACTGACTGAAATGTCATTGTAGTGAACTCTATATACAGCGGACGATGATGTCAGATTAGCGAACTCTCTATACAGCTGACTGAGATGTCAATGTAAACTCTATATACAGCGGACGATGATTTCAGCGTAGCGAACTTCATATACACCTGACTGAGATGTCAATGTAGTGAACCCTATATACAGCGGACGATGATGTCAGTGTAGCGAACTATATATACAGCTGACTTAAGTATCAACGTAGGGTACTCTATATACAGCGGACGATGATGTCAGTGTAGGGTACTCGATAAACAGCGGGCGATGATGTTAGAGTAGCGAACTTTATATACAGCTGACTGAGATGTCAATGTAGTGAACTCTATATACAGCGCACGATGATGTCAATGTAGTGAACTCTAAATACAGCGCACGATGATGTCAGTGTAGCGAACTCTATATACAGCTGAATAGCATGTCAGTGAAAAGTAGTTTTTGCATAGACGACTATAATGTCAGTGTTGCGAAATCTACATATAACAGACTATGACGTCAGCGTAGCGAAATCTACATACAACTGACAATGATATCTGCGCGTAACGCAGTTTTTGCCTAGTTGACTATGATGGCATTGTACCTAATTCTTTATACACAAGACTTTTATGTCAGTGTTTGGCAGTCTTTACACATATGATTATGATGTCTGGTTAGCGCACTCCATATACTGCGAACGATGATGTCAGTGTAGCGTACTCTGTATACAGCTGACTGAGATGTCAATGTAGTGAACTCTATATACAGCGGACGATGATGTCAGATTAACGAACTCTCTATACAGCTGACTAAGATGTCAATGTAAACTCTATAAACAGCGGATGATGATGTCAGCGTAGCGAACTTCATATACAGCTGACTGAGATGACAATGTAGTGAACTCTATATACAGCGGACGATGATGTCAGTGTAGTGTAGTGAACATTTTATACAGTGCACGATGATGTCAGTGTAGCGAATTATATATACCGCAGACGATGATGTCAACGTAGTGTACTCTATATGCAGCTGACTGAGATGTCTGCGTATTTATCTCTATATACAGCGCATTGTGATGTCAGTGTGGTGAACTCTACATATAGCGGACGATGATGTCAGTGTAGCGAACTCCATATACAACTGACTGAAATGTCAATGTATTGAACTCTATATACAACGGACGATGATGTCAGATTGGCGAACTCTCTATACTGCTGACTGAGATGTCCATGAAAACTCTATATACAGCGGACGATGATGTCAGCGTAGCGAACTTCATATACAGCTGACTGAGATGTCAATGTAGTGAACTCTATATACAGCGGACGATGATGTTAGTGTATCGAACTTTATATACAGATGACTGAGATGTCAATGAAGTGAACTCTATATATAGCGGACGATGATGTCAGTGTATTGAACTCTACATACAGCACACGATGATGTCAATGTAGTGAACTCTAAATACAGCGCACGATGATGTCAGTGTAGCGAACTCTACATACAGCTGAATAGCATGTCAGTGGAAAGTAGTTTTTGCATAGACGACTATAATGTCAGTGTAGCGAAATCTACATGCAACTGACTATGATATCTGCGTAGCGCGGGTTTATCTAGTTGACTAAGAAGGCATTGTACCTAATTCTTCATACAGCAGACTTTTAGTGTTGAGCCGTCTTTACACATATGATTATGATGTCTGGGTAGCGCACTCTATATACTGCTAACGATGATGTCAGTATAGCGAACTCTAAATACAGATGACTGAGATGTCAATGTAGTGAACTCTATATACTGCGGACGATGATGTCAGATTAGCGAACTCTATATACAGCTGACTGAGATGTCAATGTAAACTCTATATAAGGCGGACGATGATGTCAGCGTAGCGAAATCTATAAACAGCGGACCATGATGCTAGTGTATAGAACTTTATATACAGCTGACTGAGATGTCAATGAAGTGAACTCTATATACAGCGGACGATGATGTCAGTGTAGTGAACATTATATAAAGCGCACGACGATGTCAGTGTAACGAACTCTATGTACAGAGGACGATGATGTCAACGTAGTGTACTCTATATACAGCTGACTGAGATGCTGCGCAGTGAACTCTATATACAGCCCATTATGATGTCAGTGTGGTGAACTCTACATATAGCGGACGATGATGTCAGTGTAGCGAACTCTATATACAACTGACTGAAATGTCGATGTAGTGAACTCTATATACAGCGGACAATTATGTAAGATTAGCGAACTCTAAATACAGCTGAATGAGATGTCAATGTAGTGAACTCTATATACTGCGAACGATGATGTCAGATTAGCAAAATCTCTATACAGCTGACTGTGATGTCAATGTAAACTCTATATAAGGCGGACGATTATGTCAGCGTAGCGAACTACATAGACGGCTGACTGAGATGTCAATATAGGGAACTCTATATACTGCGCACGATGATGTTGGCGTAGCGAACTTCATATACAGCTGACTGAGATGTCAATGTAGCGAATTCTATATTCAGCGGAAGACGATGTCAGTGTAGCGAAATCTATAAACAGCGGACGATGATTCTAGTGTATAGAACTTTGTATACAGCCGACTGAGATGTCAATGAAGTGAACTCTATATACAGCGCACGATGATGTCAGTGTAGCGAAACTGTATGTGCAGCGGACGATGATGTCAACGTAGTGTACTCTATATACAGATGACTGAGATGCTGCGTAGTGAACTCTATATACAGCGCATTATGATGTCAGTGTGGTGAACTCTACATACAGCTGACGATGATGTCAGTATAGCGAACTCCATTTACAACTGACTGAAATGTCGTTGTAGTGAACTCTATATACAGCGGACGATGATGTCAGATTAGCGAACTCTCTATACAGCTGACTGAGATGTCAATGTAAACTCTATATACAGCGGACGATGATTTCAGCGTAGCGAACTTCATATACACCTGACTGAGATGTCAATGTAGTGAACCCTATATACAGCGGACGATGATGTCCGTGTAGCGAACTATATATACAGCTGACTTAAGTATCAACGTAGGGTACTCTATATACAGCGGACGATGATGTCAGTGTAGGGTACTCGATAAACAGCGGGCGATGATGTTAGAGTAGCGAACTTTATATACAGCTGACTGAGATGTCAATGTAGTGAACTCTATATACAGCGCACGATGATGTCAATGTAGTGAACTCTAAATACAGCGCACGATGATGTCAGTGTAGCGAACTCTATATACAGCTGAATAGCATGTCAGTGAAAAGTAGTTTTTGCATAGACGACTATAATGTCAGTGTTGCGAAATCTACATATAACAGACTATGACGTCAGCGTAGCGAAATCTACATACAACTGACAATGATATCTGCGCGTAACGCAGTTTTTGCCTAGTTGACTATGATGGCATTGTACCTAATTCTTTATACAGCAGACTTTTATGTCAGTGTTTGGCAGTCTTTACACATATGATTATGATGTCTGGTTAGCGCACTCCATATACTGCGAACGATGATGTCAGTGTAGCGTACTCTGTATACAGCTGACTGAGATGTCAATGTAGTGAACTCTATATACAGCGGACGATGATGTCAGATTAACGACGAACTCTCTATACAGCTGACTAAGATGTCAATGTAAACTCTATAAACAGCGGACGATGATGTCAGCGTAGCGAACTTCATATACAGCTGACTGAGATGACAATGTAGTGAACTCTATATACAGCGGACGATGATGTCAGTGTAGTGAACATTTTATACAGCGCACGATGATGTCAGTGTAGCGAATTATATATACCGCAGACGATGATGTCAACGTAGTGTACTCTATATGCAGCTGACTGAGATGTCTGCGTATTTATCTCTATATACAGCGCATTGTGATGTCAGTGTGGTGAACTCTACATATAGCGGACGATGATGTCAGTGTAGCGAACTCCATATACAACTGACTGAAATGTCAATGTATTGAACTCTATATACAACGGACGATGATGTCAGATTGGCGAACTCTCTATACTGCTGACTGAGATGTCCATGAAAACTCTATATACAGCGGACGATGATGTCAGCGTAGCGAACTTCATATACAGCTGACTGAGATGTCAATGTAGTGAACTCTATATACAGCGGACGATGATGACGTATGAACTTTGATATACAGCTGACTGAGATGTCAATGAAGTGAACTCTATATACATACGGACGATGATGTCAGTGTATTGAACTCTACATACAGAACACGATGATGTCAATGTAGTGAACTCTAAATACAGCGACGATGATGTCAGTGTAGCGAACTCTACATACAGCTGAATAGCATGTCAGTGAAAAGTAGTTTTTGCATAGACGACTATAATGTCAGTGTAGCGAAATCTACATGCAACTGACTATGATATCTGCGTAGCGCGGGTTTATCTAGTTGACTAAGAAGGCATTGTACCTAATTCTTCATACAGCAGACTTTTAGTGTTGAGCCGTCTTTACACATATGATTATGATATCTGGGTAGCGCACTCTATATACTGCAAACGATGATGTCAGTGTAGCGAACTCTAAATACAGCTGACTGAGATGTCAATGTAGTGAAATCTATATACAGCGGAGGATGATGTCAGTGTAGTGAACATTTTATACAGCGCACGATGATGTCAGTGTAGCGAACTCTATATACAACTGACTGAGATGTCAATGAAGTGAACTCTATATACAGCGGAGGATGATGTCAGTGTAGTGAACTCTATATACAGCGCACGATGATGTCAACGTAGTGAACTCTAGATACAGCGCACGATGATGTCGGCGTAGCGAACTTCATATACGGCTGACTGAGATGTCAATATAGTGATCTCTATATACAGGGGACGATGATGTCGGCGTAGCTAACTTCATATACAGCTGACTGAGATGTCAATGTAGCGAATTCTATATTCAGCGGAAAATGATGTCAGTGTAGCGAAATCTATAAACAGCGGACGATGATGCTAGTGTATCGAACTTTATATACAGCTGACTGAGATGTCAATGAAGTGAACTCTATATACAGCGGACGATGATATCAGTGTAGCGAACTCTATGTACAGCGGACGATGATTTCAACGTAGTGAAATCTATATACAGCTGACAGAGATGCTGCGCAGTGAACTCTATATACAGCGCATTATGATGTCAGTGTGGTGAACTCTACATATAGCGGACGATGATGTCAGTGTAGCGAACTCTATATACAACTGACTGAAATGTCAATGTAGTGAACTCTATATACAGCGGACGATGATGTCAGTTTAGTGAACACTATATACAACTGACTGAGATGTCAATGAAGTGAACTCTATATACAGCGGAGGATGATGTCAGTGTAGTGAACTCTATATACAGCGCACGATGATGTCAACGTAGTGAACTCTAGATACAGCGCACGATGATGTCGGCGTAGCGAACTTCATATACGGCTGTCTGAGATGTCAGTATAGTGATGTCTATATATAGGGGACCATGATGTCGGCGTAGCGAACTTCATATACAGCTGACTGAAATGTCAATATAGCGAATTCTATATTCAGCGGAAATTGATGTCAGTGTAGCGAAATCTATAAACAGCGGACGATGATGCTAGTGTATCGAACTTTATATACAGCTGACTGAGATGTCAATGAAGTGAACTCTATATGTCAGCGTAGCGAACTTTATATACAGCTGACTGAGATGTCATGTAGTGAACTCTATATACAGCACACGATGATGTCAGTGTAGTGAACATTTTATACAGCGCACTGATGATGTCAGTGTAGCGAACTCTATATGCAGCGGACGATGATGTCAGCCGTAGCGAACTCTTATACAGCTGACTGAGATGTCAATGTAGGGAATTCTATATACAGCAGGACGACTGATGTCAGTGTTAGCGCCTTCTTTATACAGCACGATGATGTCGGGCGTGTAAGCGCAACTATATATACAGCTGACTGATGATGTCAACTGTAGCCGGAATCTATATTAAGCGGACGATGATGTCTGTGTAGGTGTATATAAACAGCGAACGATGATTGTTTAAACCTCTATAGACCAGCGACTGAGGATGTCAATGTAGTGGAAGTGAACATTAACAAAGTGGACGATGATTGTCAGTTGTAGCGAACTCTATATAGCTACTGAGAGTCAATGAAGTTGACTATATACATGACGGTGATGTAGTGTAACTCTATATACAGCGGACTGATGATGTCAAAGCTGAGTGTACTATCTATACAAGCTGGATTCTGAGCGGGTAACGCAGTGAACCCATAGAGCGCGGCATTATGATGTCATTGGTGGGCAACTCTACATATGACTGTACTAAAAAGGTCGAGTTGTAGCGGAAACTCTATATACCACTGACGATGATGGTCCAATGAGTGAACATTTTATACAGCCACGATGATGTCAAGTGT
>JAXDRA010000909.1:0-29387 GCA_034190875.2 Urechis unicinctus
TTGATTTTCTGTTTCGATATGTTGTTGTTATGTTGGTGACGTATTTGACAGACTAGTTGTTATGCTGAGGACTGATGTTGTTTTCGTTGGGGCGACATGGGACATTCAATAAACAAAGATAGATACATGTTAACTATAGTGTTGTGCGCCTGTTGGTTTTTTGTTTGGGGAGAGGAAGACGTCCCGAAGGGACACCAGTGACCTCCGCTGCCGGTCTATCGGCCGAGCTGATCTCAATATTAGCCCTTTTTACATTGTATCTATCATACACTTGTGTATTTGACAGACTAGTTGGTGTTGTTTTCGTTGGCTTCATGGAAATTAAATCAACAAAGATAGATGGCCGCCCTCCTGACGCAATCTTACCTATCTCCCATGGCAAGAGCCTGTACACATCGCAAAACGTACGGCCAGTTGCTTCGAAGTTCTACGGCCTTAACAAATTGTTGCAAGTAATTTTTGTGAGATATTAATCACTCTATGAAAATTAAAAAAATTGCGTTCCAATGCGTCTACTCGCCTGCCATCAGGTTTCCCTCGCCTGATGAACTGATTGCGTCATGTCACCAGGGCTTTTAGTATCTCACTCAACCTACCTTCGGCCCGCTATGTCGGCAGTAGCGAAGAGAGACAATAGGAGTTAGATCTGGTACCAGGATAGTAACACAATACAAACAATTGCTACTTCCACACAGAGAGCGGATTCCTCTTCTCTCTAACTTCTTTCCGTCCATTTGGAAATAATTCAGCCCGACCCAAACAACTTTAAGTTGAGAAGAGCCAACACAAAATGCCACCACGCACACACCATAAATCCCTCTACCATCTTAGAACTTTTTTGACTTCAAGAAAGTTATATTACAGTTTGTGAATAGCTGCCAAAAACGATTCGGCCCCCCCATTGGTTTTAACTGTATAGGCTATGTGATTGTGGTGTGTGAGAGTCAGCCTATATACAGCCCAGAAACGGTGGACAGGACACAGTAATCGCGTTGATAGGTACCTTTGAGCTAGGCCGGATCCTTGGAAGCTCACTCGGTGCGTCACAGGCGCATGCGCGCTACGATAACCTCCAACGTTGTCCACCAGGTTAGACGAGAGGTGCAGTGGCAGATTTATATCGCACCGGCGCCCTACCATAACAACTTTGACCTAGCATCATATTAAATCGCTTTTTTTGAAATGATCATTGTGAGGGGGTTAGGTTTATAAAAGAAACAACAATGTGACGCTACTGTGTGATTATATGTCTACTGCACATAGTGAAGGATTAAGTTAAGGAAATTCAGACGACATTGACATATTCGGACACACGTACACCTTGCAAAAACCTATGGCTAAAGCTCCTTTGCATGAATAGGGGTTATTTGTTATAATTTTTTTTAAAGTACAAATAGCATTACTGCAGGCTGTGATCGGCGCCGCTGTCTGATACCCCTCCCCACCCCACACCCCCCCCCACCACACACACACACCCACACACCCAATATAATTGTATGCAACGAAGAATGATTAAGGGTCCGAGAAGCCTTGATGGGCTCATTGGGTGGTATCTTATCATGGTATCTTTACAGTCCTTCCGAAACTGGGAGAAGGCAATTACGGTATAGTATTAGATAATGATCACGAGGGATTAAGTTCATATATCAGGAAAATGGGAAATGAACAGGTGCGTACAATGCGTTCTGTATGAGCGTTGTGCCGAAGCCGAGCGCGGGATGAAGATGTGAAGATTCGTCACAGCTGGTTACTGTCTGCCATTAAGATGGTATTAACTTCCTTGACACGCAATGACAGTGAATTACAGATACAATCAAAACATTAGCGCACTTCCTCGTAGGAAAATACATAGGCGTAAAGAGCTTGTGATTAATATTAGCACGAGGTTAAGTAGCCTTTAGTGAAGTCACTGCTTGTAAAAGTAATAAGAGTTTACCAATGCTACGCGTGACGTCCCTTCTGCCAACTTGATAATGGCACGTTTGTATTTGATTAATTACACCTGACTCTTCGTCAGCTAGCCAGTCTGCGACTCACCTTTAACATAAGACGGTCCAAGCAAATCTCCCTTCTGCACAATAGAGCGATATATCCGATCGACAAATAGTATTCCGTAAGCCAGGTAAAAACATGTGGTGACTGCTTTAATGCGTAACACCCAAGCCTTGTCAGGTAGCCAATTGCCTCGTTAAGGCCTATATATTTACATTTTGAAGCAGTCAACCGCTCAGATTTTGTCGAATTTATTTGTCTGGAATTGACCGTCTGGGAGCTAACTACAAGGCCAATAAAACGTGGACATTACTGCTCGACAATGGTGAGTCTTTTATTGTGTCTTTTGAGTCCTATCTATTTAGTATTGATGGCGATGAATTTAAATCTGGTAACACCAATATACCGGTAACACGTCGATAATGTCGACTTGAGAAAAGCTACCGTATCAGTCGAATAACTACGCATGCGCAATTCCGTGATTTTTCGGACATCCTCGCTCTCACTCTTTCCCCTATCCGCTCTGGATGTCTCATGTTAGCGATTTGCTTTTATCACCGTTTAGAACATAAATATCCACTGTGATGGCGTGTCTACAATATGGGGAAAAAGGACAAACACTCGAGTTCAATGGCATTCAACTTATAAATTACAGCACCAGCACGATAATTTAGCTATTGTTTGTCCCCCTTCCCATATTCCCACTGACTAGTTCACATCTACCCCACCCATCACCCCACCTTCTCTCTCATTAAATCACATCCTCCGAAACCGCCCCCCACCCCCCTCCACCGGGGATCGCTGTATGAGCTCAACCGAATTTGTCTTGAACCTCATACGCTGTGCTGGTATAATACTAGCCCTGCATGACGTCTAGTTGACGTCCTGCAATGTTCGAAGTCAATGCAAGCCGAAAATCATAGTTCCTATCATGACAATGACTTGTGACAGCAGTTATAGCGTAAACGTCGACGACTCTAATCACGGATGACAAAATATGCTTCATATTAACATGAATGACAACGCCCCTCTGTCACCTTCAATAGAGCTATACATGTGTGTCGATCGATCGATGGACCATCAGCCTCATGGGACCATCGGCCATCAACATACGACATCACAAAACATGTGGATCTTGCAAAAATTAACGGAAATTTGAAGGGAAGTTACGCTTAATAAATGTCTCTGGTTGACAATGATTCGATGTAACGGAGACAGATGGTAGTGTTGTATAAACGCATCCATAGCTAATGGTCCGCCTATCAGCAAGTCTTGCATCGTATGTGTCCGCGTGACACACGCACAATAGTGACAACACGCAATTTACAATACCTCAATCCGCTCATATTGACCTCATAATAAGCGTGTTCTCAGGATGTAACCGGCACCTGTTGATCCAATCTCTTTGATGCAAACATAACATGCACCTGTTGATCTGATCTCTTTAGATATTAGGCTAGCAAGCACCTGTTGATCTGATCTCTTTAGATATTAGGCTAGCAAGCACCTGTTGATCTGATCTCTTTAGATATTAGGCTAGCAAGCACCTGTTGATCTGATCTCAGATTGAACGTAACTGACACCTTTTGATCTGATCTCTTAGATACGCAAATAACAGGTAATTGTTAATCCGATCTCTTAGAAGCGAATGTAACAGGCACCTGTTGATCTGATCTCTTAGAAGCGAATGTAACAGACACCTATTGATCTGATATCTTTAGATACTAACCTAGCAAGCACCTGTTGATCTGCTCTCGTAGATGCGAACGTAACAGGCATCGTTTGATCCGATCTCTTAGATGCCAATGGATTTCAATGCTATTATTGATCTGATCTTAGATACGTATGTCCGTGCACTAGCTGACCTGACCTCTTAGATGCAAGTGAAGCAGGTATCTTTTGGCCTGTTCTCTGAGATGCGAATGCAACAAGCTCCTGTTGATATATTATGAATATAGGAATTGTTTTGCCTTCTCAGGTGCAGGAATTGGACGAAATTTCATCTGTTTCAACCCCTTACCCGTACGATGGATATCTTACAGGCCCCAATGCTGACCGACAGAGGCCGTGATATGTGACTGACTTCACTTTATAGTCTGGAAGGAATGGTATGAAAGATATGTAATGCTGATAAGCATGCTGATACATCGTAAAATTTCCTTTTAATGTATACCTAAATATGTGCCGATAGCACAGGAACACAACAAAATGGTCAGTTTCAAATACTTCCTGGATGATTCTATTTAAATGAGCGTATGTCATGTCATCAGTAATAAAGACATAAATAATTGCCTCAGGACTGGTGCAATGTACATTGTATCCATGTGTAGCATATTACATTGGGGGCCATGGGCGGGGTGTGGGCGTAAAGATGATTCGTCTTGTTTCTGAGAGTATTCCAGTAGCTCCTTATACACCGGTTCCCTTGAAGATGCAATGGACATCTATGACCGACGAAACACACCAAACAAAAGATGCTATCCTGCTGTTAAACCACCAATTTCCGGTTGACCTACTTCGCGGTTGTTATGTCCGCCACTTAGATAAATACTCCTAACCTTCTGACAGCCGACAAGCATATATGTATTTTGTTTTCACCTGTCATCCTGTAAGCAACAAGGACATTAGTTGAAAAAGAGATGGTGTTTTCCAACAAAAGTCCTTGAAAGGATCATGACCCGGTTCGTCATGCACAGATAAGTCCTACACGTCTCAGTGTGTGCCGCGCATATGTTTGTATGCGCATGTAGATACATACGTGTTAATGTGTCAATATGAATCAGAGAAAGATTCTCGGGCCAGCAGAGGGCGTTGCCAACACGGCGACATCATTTACGTATATAACGCAGTCACCCCGCCTACTCATGTTCGCGCAAATGCTGGACGCCGCACTCGCTGCCTCGCACACTGCTGAAGTGGTCACGATGGAACACGCATCAGAACTAGGAAAAAGTACCACACAGACCAGCCTTAATCACGATCATGATCCAATCGTCAACAGTACGTGGGTTTCTGAAGGAGAGATGGCAGCACCTACGTCGTTGCCATTCCAGGAGTGCGTCTCGATGACATTTTTGCTCCTCTCTGTGCTACCCCTGTGTGTAAGTATCGGCGGCTTCGTTAGCAATGCTCTTGTCATCATTACCCTGTCGCGAGTAAAGAAGACGAATTCGACTCTGTACCTGATGAGAACACTGGCTGTAATTGACGTCTTCGTTCTAGCAACAACACTCTTCAGTGTCTTCGTCAATAATGGTCTCGATCGGATTCAAATCTCGCGTTCGTCAATGGTCACCGTCAGATCGTATTAAGTGCGTTATATGCGACCGTTCTCATTTCTCTTCAGACTCGCGTCCATATGGGGACTTGTGCTTATGACTCTTCAGCGATTTTTGTCCGTCTTCTACCCCACCTGTCAACTGTTCAAAATCTCCCGTATGATTTACTGGATAGCTTTTCTCTGCGATCTATAGTCTATGCCCAAGTTCTTCGAATATTCACTGGAAGTGCTGCCGACAAACCAGGTGCGCCTGCAACAGGCAGGATTTGTAAAGACCACCTTGTATAAAAATTTCTACACGTTCACGTGCAACTTATTCGCGTTTTTCCTGTTACCATTGAGTTCCCTGTGTTATATGACATTCCACTTGTGTAAGAAGCTTACGAGTGTCATGGCCCGAAAGCATGTTTTGTCGACGAGAGTGCACCAGAGATGGAAGCTGACCAAGGTCCTGCTCACTGTTGTACTGACCTTCTTACTCATGCAACTCGCACCTTCGCTCTACTTTATTAGCTCTATTGCGACTAACGAGGTGACATTCGGTCGATGTGGCAGCTATGGTTGGTATCTGTTAGTTGCTACTACCAACTCAATCCTCTTGAATTCTGCCATCAACTGTTTGATATACATCTCATCCAGTAAGGAGTTCAGGACTCTTGTTTGTACACGGAAACAACAACGACGCGTTGGACCTGGCGTTGTGCAGAATGTAGCTATGATAAGCGTCAATCACGCTAGATAATCTATTAGCGACAATTAGACCATTACTGTCCGTAAGCTGCGAATGCTGATAAAATTTACCTGTTGTAATCCTGGTAACAGTCTTAGGCGGACATGATTGACCCTACCTTGATAAAGGATGACGACAGCCGTCCTTTCACCATCAATCGTAGTTGCTAATTACTTCCACACCTACCTAAGCGTCTGCTATTGGTTGATTATGGTCCACACACCATAAAAAAGCGTCTGCTATTGGTTGATTATAGTCCAAACCCAACTAAGCGGCTGCTATTGGTTGATTATAGTACACACCCAACTAAGCGTCTGCTATTGGTTGATTATAGTCCACACCCAACTAAGCGTCTGCTATTGGTTGATTACAGTCCACACCTAACTAAGCGTCTGCTATTGGCTGATTATAGTCAACACTTAACTAAGCGTCTGCTATTGGTTGATTATAGTCCACACCTAACTAAGCGTCTGCTATTGGTTGATTACAGTCCACACCTAACTAAGCGTCTGCTATTGGTTGATTATAGTCCACACCTAACTAAGCGTCTGCTATTGGTTGATTATTGTCCACACCTAACTAAGCGTCTGCTATTGGTTGATTATAGTCGTTGCGTACATGTAACTCCTTGGTTGATAATAGTCCCACACCATAAGAACGATGTTTAGTTGCTCTAGTGTGCAGTATTCATTTGATCGCGCTGCTAAAACAGCCCTTGGTGGTGAAATCCAGAAATCCTTATATATCAGCGGGTCACTCTAAGGCATTAACGCGTATCATTCTAGCTCTGATTTCCTTGGGGGATACAATTCACAACTGTTTCCGTCGCCTGGTGACATCAAGGGATATCTATGTCGTTGCATGTTATCCTATCTCTCCATCCCGCGAGTGTATTTTGTGTAATACATAACATTTTGCCATTTATGTTCAAGAGAACGGGTAACTGTAGATGTGAACGGACATGCATCATTTTTCTACCTTTGCTTTTATGTTGTATGTCTGCTTCAGATTATTTTGGATTGCTTTGTTGTAGTTCGGAATAGCTCCCCATCCCAACACATGTATCATCCAAACAGGTTGAGGCTACTTTTTGAACATATATATTGCGTCGTACAATCATATTACGTTTCTACGATGTTAAATACCTACCTAATAAGGACTGTGAATATATATTCCATAATTTGATATATTAAGCTCTTTGTAGAAAGTATAGTTCAAAATCACATTTATGTATGATTTTTTTAATTAACATTGTTGTTCAACCTAACTGTAATTGTATGTGTGTGGGGGGGGGGGGTGGGGGTGGTACACAAAGAGTTGATTTGCGAAACAATATTTGATTCAGGAACCTCGCGAGGGGCTTGTTTTCGGCTATAAATTAAATTATTTTCTTTAGTCCTGTTTTCGGCTCTTGATATGATTTTCTTTAGTCCGACACTTTGGCTATCCAGCTTAACCACCACACTCAGTCAGATGAGTATCGCGCCTGCTCTACTTATAGCCCTGACGAGTCTCACATCTTTTATTTTCAGATAGCCCGATGGTGAGGGCTTTCTCCTCCTATTTATTTGAGGAATAATTAATGGATATGTTTAAACCGTTTGATGTTGGGTATCCAGTGTAAAGGTCGGTCAAGGGGTTATTTTTGTTAATAGGATTGCGCTCTTGATTTTCTGTTTCGATATGCTGTTGTTATGTTGTGACGTATTTGACAGACTAGTTGTTATGCTGAGGACTGATGTTGTTTTCGTTGGCTACATGGACATTCAATAAACAAAGATAGATACATGTTAACTATAGTGTTGTGCGCTGTTGGTTTTTTGTTTGGGGAGAGGAAGACGTCCCGAGGGACACCAGTGACCTCCGCTGCCGGTCTATCGGCCGAGCTGATCTCAATATTAGCCCTTTTTAAATTGTATCTATCATACACTTGTGTATTTGACAGACTAGTTGGTGTTGTTTTCGTTGGCTTCATGGAAATTAAATCAACAAAGATAGATGGCCGCCCTCCTGACGCAATCTTATATCTCCCATGCAAGAGCCTGTACACATCGCAACGTACGGCCAGTTGCTTCGAAGTTCTACGGCCTTAACAAATTGTTGCAAGTAATTTTTGTGAGATATTAATCACTCTATGAAAAATAAAAAAAATTGCGTTCCAATGCGTCTACTCGCCTGCCATCAGGTTTCCCTCGCCTTGATGAACTGATTGCGTCATGTCACCAGGGCTTTTAGTATCTCACTCAACCTACCTTCGGCCGCTATGTCGGCAGTAGCGGAGAGACAATAGGAGTTAGATCTGGTACCAGGATAGTAACACAATACAAACAATTGCTACTACTTCCACACAGAGAGCGGATTCCTCTTCTCTCTAACTTCTTTCCGTCCATTTGGAAAATAATTCAGCCCGACCCAAACAACTTTAAGTCTGAGAAGAGCCAACACAAATGCCACCACGCACACACATAAATCCCTCTACCATCTTAGAACTTTTTGACTTCAAGAAAGTTATATTCAGTTTGTGAATAGCTGCAAAACGATTCGGCCCCCATTGGTTTAACTGTATAGGCTATGTTGATTGTGGTGTGTGAGAGTCAGCCTATATACAGCCCAGAACGGTGGACAGGACACAGTAATCGCGTTGATAGGTCCCTTTGAGCTAGGCCGGATCCTTGGAAGCTCACTCGGTGCGTCACAGGCGCATGCGCGCTACGATAACCTCCAACGTTGTCCACCAGGTTAGACGAGAGGTGCAGTGGCAGATTTATATCGCACCGCGCCCTACCATAACAACTTTGACTAGCATCATATTAAATCGCTTTTTTTGAAATGATCATTGTGAGGGGGTTAGGTTTATAAAGAAACAACAATGTGACGCTACTGTGTGATTATATGTCTACTGCACATAGTGAAGGATTAAGTTAAGGAAATTCAGACGACATTGACATATTCGGACACACGTACACCTTGGCAAAACCTATGGCTAAAGCTCCTTTGCATGAATAGGGGTTATTTGTTATAATTTTTTTTAAAGTACAAATAGCATTACTGCAGGCTGTGATCGGCGCCGCTGTCTGATACCCCTCCCCACCCCCCCCCCCCCCCCCCCCCCACACACACACCCACACACCCAATATAATTGTATGCAACGAAGAATGATTAAGGGTCCGAGAAGCCTTGATGGGCTCATTGGGTGGTATCTTATCATGGTATCTTTACAGTCCTTCCGAAACTGGGAGAAGGCAATTACGGTATAGTATTAGATAATGATCACGAGGGATTAAGTTCATATATCAGGAAAATGGGAAATGAACAGGTGCGTACAATGCGTTCTGTATGAGCGTTGTGCCGAAGCCGAGCGCGGGATGAAGATGTGAAGATTCGTCACAGCTGGTTACTGTCTGCCATTAAGATGGTATTAACTTCCTTGACACGCAATGACAGTGAATTACAGATACAATCAAAACATTAGCGCACTTCCTCGTAGGAAAATACATAGGCGTAAAGAGCTTGTGATTAATATTAGCACGAGGTTAAGTAGCCTTTAGTGAAGTCACTGCTTGTAAAAGTAATAAGAGTTTACCAATGCTACGCGTGACGTCCCTTCTGCCAACTTGATAATGGCACGTTTGTATTTGATTAATTACACCTGACTCTTCGTCAGCTAGCCAGTCTGCGACTCACCTTTAACATAAGACGGTCCAAGCAAATCTCCCTTCTGCACAATAGAGCGATATATCCGATCGACAAATAGTATTCCGTAAGCCAGGTAAAACATGTGGTGACTGCTTTAATGCGTAACACCCAAGCCTTGTCAGGTAGCCAATTGCCTCGTTAAGGCCTATATATTTACATTTTGAAGCAGTCAACCGCTCAGATTTTGTCGAATTTATTTGTCTGGAATTGACCGTCTGGGAGCTAACTACAAGGCCAATAAAACGTGGACATTACTGCTCGACAATGGTGAGTCTTTTATTGTGTCTTTTGAGTCCTATCTATTTAGTATTGATGGCGATGAATTTAAATCTGGTAACACCAATATACCGGTAACACGTCGATAATGTCGACTTGAGAAAAGCTACCGTATCAGTCGAATAACTACGCATGCGCAATTCCGTGATTTTTCGGACATCCTCGCTCTCACTCTTTCCCCTATCCGCTCTGGATGTCTCATGTTAGCGATTTGCTTTTATCACCGTTTAGAACATAGATATCCACTGTGATGGCGTGTCTACAATATGGGGAAAAAGAACAAACACTCGAGTTCAATGGCATTCAACTTATAAATAACAGCACCAGCACGATAATTTAGCTATTGTTTGTCCCCCTTCCCATATTCCCACTGACTAGTTCACATCTACCCCACCCATCACCCCACCTTCTCTCTCATTAAATCACATCCTCCGAAACCGCCCCCCACCCCCCTCCACCGGGGATCGCTGTATGAGCTCAACCGAATTTGTCTTGAACCTCATACGCTGTGCTGGTATAATACTAGCCCTGCATGACGTCTAGTTGACGTCCTGCAATGTTCGAAGTCAATGCAAGCCGAAAATCATAGTTCCTATCATGACAATGACTTGTGACAGCAGTTATAGCGTAAACGTCGACGACTCTAATCACGGATGACAAAATATGCTTCATATTAACATGAATGACAACGCCCCTCTGTCACCTTCAATAGAGCTATACATGTGTGTCGATCGATCGATGGACCATCAGCCTCATGGGACCATCGGCCATCAACATACGACATCACAAAACATGTGGATCTTGCAAAATTAACGGAAATTTGAAGGGAAGTTACGCTTAATAAATGTCTCTGGTTGACAATGATTCGATGTAACGGAGACAGATGGTAGTGTTGTATAACGCATCCATAGCTAATGGTCCGCCTATCAGCAAAGTCTTGCATCGTATGTGTCCGCGTGACACACGCACAATAGTGACAACACGCAATTTACAATACCTCAATCCGCTCATATTGACCTCATAATAAAGCGTGTTCTCAGGATGTAACCGGCACCTGTTGATCCAATCTCTTTGATGCAAACATAACATGCACCTGTTGATCTGATCTCTTTAGATATTAGGCTAGCAAGCACCTGTTGATCTGATCTCTTTAGATATTAGGCTAGCAAGCACCTGTTGATCTGATCTCTTTAGATATTAGGCTAGCAAGCACCTGTTGATCTGATCTCAGATTGAACGTAACTGACACCTTTTGATCTGATCTCTTAGATACGCAAATAACAGGTAATTGTTAATCCGATCTCTTAGAAGCGAATGTAACAGGCACCTGTTGATCTGATCTCTTAGAAGCGAATGTAACAGACACCTATTGATCTGATATCTTTAGATACTAACCTAGCAAGCACCTGTTGATCTGCTCTCGTAGATGCGAACGTAACAGGCATCGTTTGATCCGATCTCTTAGATGCCAATGGATTTCAATGCTATTATTGATCTGATCTTAGATACGTATGTCCGTGCACTAGCTGACCTGACCTCTTAGATGCAAGTGAAGCAGGTATCTTTTGGCCTGTTCTCTGAGATGCGAATGCAACAAGCTCCTGTTGATATATTATGAATATAGGAATTGTTTTGCCTTCTCAGGTGCAGGAATTGGACGAAATTTCATCTGTTTCAACCCCTTACCCGTACGATGGATATCTTACAGGCCCCAATGCTGACCGACAGAGGCCGTGATATGTGACTGACTTCACTTTATAGTCTGGAAGGAATGGTATGAAAGATATGTAATGCTGATAAGCATGCTGATACATCGTAAAATTTCCTTTTAATGTATACCTAAATATGTGCCGATAGCACAGGAACACAACAAAATGGTCAGTTTCAAATACTTCCTGGATGATTCTATTTAAATGAGCGTATGTCATGTCATCAGTAATAAAGACATAAATAATTGCCTCAGGACTGGTGCAATGTACATTGTATCCATGTGTAGCATATTACATTGGGGGCCATGGGCGGGGTGTGGGCGTAAAGATGATTCGTCTTGTTTCTGAGAGTATTCCAGTAGCTCCTTATACACCGGTTCCCTTGAAGATGCAATGGACATCTATGACCGACGAAACACACCAAACAAAAGATGCTATCCTGCTGTTAAACCACCAATTTCCGGTTGACCTACTTCGCGGTTGTTATGTCCGCCACTTAGATAAATACTCCTAACCTTCTGACAGCCGACAAGCATATATGTATTTTGTTTTCACCTGTCATCCTGTAAGCAACAAGGACATTAGTTGAAAAAGAGATGGTGTTTTCCAACAAAAGTCCTTGAAAGGATCATGACCCGGTTCGTCATGCACAGATAAGTCCTACACGTCTCAGTGTGTGCCGCGCATATGTTTGTATGCGCATGTAGATACATACGTGTTAATGTGTCAATATGAATCAGAGAAAGATTCTCGGGCCAGCAGAGGGCGTTGCCAACACGGCGACATCATTTACGTATATAACGCAGTCACCCCGCCTACTCATGTTCGCGCAAATGCTGGACGCCGCACTCGCTGCCTCGCACACTGCTGAAGTGGTCACGATGGAACACGCATCAGAACTAGGAAAAAGTACCACACAGACCAGCCTTAATCACGATCATGATCCAATCGTCAACAGTACGTGGGTTTCTGAAGGAGAGAGAGATGGCAGCACCTACGTCGTTGCCATTCCAGGAGTGCGTCTCGATGACATTTTTGCTCCTCTCTGTGCTACCCCTGTGTGTAAGTATCGGCGGCTTCGTTAGCAATGCTCTTGTCATCATTACCCTGTCGCGAGTAAAGAAGACGAATTCGACTCTGTACCTGATGAGAACACTGGCTGTAATTGACGTCTTCGTTCTAGCAACAACACTCTTCAGTGTCTTCGTCAATAATGGTCTCGATCGGATTCAAATCTCGCGTTCGTCAATGGTCACCGTCAGATCGTATTAAGTGCGTTATATGCGACCGTTCTCATTTCTCTTCAGACTCGCGTCCATATGGGGACTTGTGCTTATGACTCTTCAGCGATTTTTGTCCGTCTTCTACCCCACCTGTCAACTGTTCAAAATCTCCCGTATGATTTACTGGATAGCTTTTCTCTGCGATCTATAGTCTGCCCAAGTTCTTCGAATATTCACTGGAAGTGCTGCCGACAAACCAGGTGCGCCTGCAACAGGCAGGATTTGTAAAGACCACCTTGTATAAAAATTTCTACACGTTCACGTGCAACTTATTCGCGTTTTTCCTGTTACCATTGAGTTCCCTGTGTTATATGACATTCCACTTGTGTAAGAAGCTTACGAGTGTCATGGCCCGAAAGCATGTTTTGTCGACGAGAGTGCACCAGAGATGGAAGCTGACCAAGGTCCTGCTCACTGTTGTACTGACCTTCTTACTCATGCAACTCGCACCTTCGCTCTACTTTATTAGCTCTATTGCGACTAACGAGGTGACATTCGGTCGATGTGGCAGCTATGGTTGGTATCTGTTAGTTGCTACTACCAACTCAATCCTCTTGAATTCTGCCATCAACTGTTTGATATACATCTCATCCAGTAAGGAGTTCAGGACTCTTGTTTGTACACGGAAACAACAACGACGCGTTGGACCTGGCGTTGTGCAGAATGTAGCTATGATAAGCGTCAATCACGCTAGATAATCTATTAGCGACAATTAGACCATTACTGTCCGTAAGCTGCGAATGCTGATAAAATTTACCTGTTGTAATCCTGGTAACAGTCTTAGGCGGACATGATTGACCCTACCTTGATAAAGGATGACGACAGCCGTCCTTTCACCATCAATCGTAGTTGCTAATTACTTCCACACCTACCTAAGCGTCTGCTATTGGTTGATTATGGTCCACACCATAAAAAAGCGTCTGCTATTGGTTGATTATAGTCCAAACCCAACTAAGCGGCTGCTATTGGTTGATTATAGTACACACCCAACTAAGCGTCTGCTATTGGTTGATTATAGTCCACACCCAACTAAGCGTCTGCTATTGGTTGATTACAGTCCACACCTAACTAGAGCGTCTGCTATTGGCTGATTATAGTCAACACTTAACTAAGCGTCTGCTATTGGTTGATTATAGTCCACACCTAACTAAGCGTCTGCTATTGGTTGATTACAGTCCACACCTAACTAAGCGTCTGCTATTGGTTGATTATAGTCCACACCTAACTAAGCGTCTGCTATTGGTTGATTATTGTCCACACCTAACTAAGCGTCTGCTATTGGTTGATTATAGTCGTTGCGTACATGTAACTCCTTGGTTGATAATAGTCCACACCATAAGAACGATGTTTAGTTGCTCTAGTGTGCAGTATTCATTTGATCGCGCTGCTAAAACAGCCCTTGGTGGTGAAATCCAGAAATCCTTATATATCAGCGGGTCACTCTAAGGCATTAACGCGTATCATTCTAGCTCTGATTTCCTTGGGGGATACAATTCACAACTGTTTCCGTCGCCTGGTGACATCAAGGGATATCTATGTCGTTGCATGTTATCCTATCTCTCCATCCCGCGAGTGTATTTTGTGTAATACATAACATTTTGCCATTTATGTTCAAGAGAACGGGTAACTGTAGATGTGAACGGACATGCATCATTTTTCTACCTTTGCTTTTTTATGTTGTATGTCTGCTTCAGATTATTTTGGATTGCTTTTGTTGTAGTTCGGAATAGCTCCCCATCCCAACACATGTATCATCCAAACAGGTTGAGGCTACTTTTTGAACATATATATTGCGTCGTACAATCATATTACGTTTCTACGATGTTAAATACCTACCTAATAAGGACTGTGAATATATATTCCATAATTTGATATATTAAGCTCTTTGTAGAAAGTATAGTTCAAAATCACATTTATGTATGATTTTTTTAATTAACATTGTTGTTCAACCTAACTGTAATTGTATGTGTGTGGGGGGGGGGTGGGGGTGGTACACAAAGAGTTGATTTGCGAAACAATATTTGATTCAGGAACCTCGCGAGGGGCTTGTTTTCGGCTATAAATTAAATTATTTTCTTTAGTCCTGTTTTCGGCTCTTGATATGATTTTCTTTAGTCCGACACTTTGGCTATCCAGCTTAACCACCACACTCAGTCAGATGAGTATCGTATCGCGCCTGCTCTACTTATAGCCCTGACGAGTCTCACATCTTTTATTTTCAGATAGCCCGATGGTGAGGGCTTTCTCCTCCTATTTATTTGAGGAATAATTAATGGATATGTTTAACCGTTTGATGTTGGGTATCCAGTGTAAAGGTCGGTCAAGGGGTTATTTTTGTTAATAGGATTGCGCTCTTGATTTTCTGTTTCGATATGCTGTTGTTATGTTGTGACGTATTTGACAGACTAGTTGTTATGCTGAGGACTGATGTTGTTTTCGTTGGCTACATGGACATTCAATAAACAAAGATAGATACATGTTAACTATAGTGTTGTGCGCTGTTGGTTTTTTGTTTGGGGAGAGGAAGACGTCCCGAGGGACACCAGTGACCTCCGCTGCCGGTCTATCGGCCGAGCTGATCTCAATATTAGCCCTTTTTAAATTGTATCTATCATACACTTGTGTATTTGACAGACTAGTTGGTGTTGTTTTCGTTGGCTTCATGGAAATTAAATCAACAAAGATAGATGGCCGCCCTCCTGACGCAATCTTATATCTCCCATGCAAGAGCCTGTACACATCGCAACGTACGGCCAGTTGCTTCGAAGTTCTACGGCCTTAACAAATTGTTGCAAGTAATTTTTGTGAGATATTAATCACTCTATGAAAATTAAAAAAATTGCGTTCCAATGCGTCTACTCGCCTGCCATCAGGTTTCCCTCGCCTTGATGAACTGATTGCGTCATGTCACCAGGGCTTTTAGTATCTCACTCAACCTACCTTCGGCCGCTATGTCGGCAGTAGCGGAGAGACAATAGGAGTTAGATCTGGTACCAGGATAGTAACACAATACAAACAATTGCTACTTCCACACAGAGAGCGGATTCCTCTTCTCTCTAACTTCTTTCCGTCCATTTGGAAAATAATTCAGCCCGACCCAAACAACTTTAAGTCTGAGAAGAGCCAACACAAATGCCACCACGCACACACATAAATCCCTCTACCATCTTAGAACTTTTTGACTTCAAGAAAGTTATATTCAGTTTGTGAATAGCTGCAAAACGATTCGGCCCCCATTGGTTTAACTGTATAGGCTATGTTGATTGTGGTGTGTGAGAGTCAGCCTATATACAGCCCAGAACGGTGGACAGGACACAGTAATCGCGTTGATAGGTCCCTTTGAGCTAGGCCGGATCCTTGGAAGCTCACTCGGTGCGTCACAGGCGCATGCGCGCTACGATAACCTCCAACGTTGTCCACCAGGTTAGACGAGAGGTGCAGTGGCAGATTTATATCGCACCGCGCCCTACCATAACAACTTTGACTAGCATCATATTAAATCGCTTTTTTTGAAATGATCATTGTGAGGGGGTTAGGTTATAAAGAAACAACAATGTGACGCTACTGTGTGATTATATGTCTACTGCACATAGTGAAGGATTAAGTTAAGGAAATTCAGACGACATTGACATATTCGGACACACGTACACCTTGGCAAAACCTATGGCTAAAGCTCCTTTGCATGAATAGGGGTTATTTGTTATAATTTTTTTTAAAGTACAAATAGCATTACTGCAGGCTGTGATCGGCGCCGCTGTCTGATACCCCCCTCCCCACCCCCCCCCCCCCCCCACACACACACACCCACACACCCAATATAATTGTATGCAACGAAGAATGATTAAGGGTCCGAGAAGCCTTGATGGGCTCATTGGGTGGTATCTTATCATGGTATCTTTACAGTCCTTCCGAAACTGGGAGAAGGCAATTACGGTATAGTATTAGATAATGATCACGAGGGATTAAGTTCATATATCAGGAAAATGGGAAATGAACAGGTGCGTACAATGCGTTCTGTATGAGCGTTGTGCCGAAGCCGAGCGCGGGATGAAGATGTGAAGATTCGTCACAGCTGGTTACTGTCTGCCATTAAGATGGTATTAACTTCCTTGACACGCAATGACAGTGAATTACAGATACAATCAAAACATTAGCGCACTTCCTCGTAGGAAAATACATAGGCGTAAAGAGCTTGTGATTAATATTAGCACGAGGTTAAGTAGCCTTTAGTGAAGTCACTGCTTGTAAAAGTAATAAGAGTTTACCAATGCTACGCGTGACGTCCCTTCTGCCAACTTGATAATGGCACGTTTGTATTTGATTAATTACACCTGACTCTTCGTCAGCTAGCCAGTCTGCGACTCACCTTTAACATAAGACGGTCCAAGCAAATCTCCCTTCTGCACAATAGAGCGATATATCCGATCGACAAATAGTATTCCGTAAGCCAGGTAAAACATGTGGTGACTGCTTTAATGCGTAACACCCAAGCCTTGTCAGGTAGCCAATTGCCTCGTTAAGGCCTATATATTTACATTTTGAAGCAGTCAACCGCTCAGATTTTGTCGAATTTATTTGTCTGGAAATTGACCGTCTGGGAGCTAACTACAAGGCCAATAAAACGTGGACATTACTGCTCGACAATGGTGAGTCTTTTATTGTGTCTTTTGAGTCCTATCTATTTAGTATTGATGGCGATGAATTTAAATCTGGTAACACCAATATACCGGTAACACGTCGATAATGTCGACTTGAGAAAAGCTACCGTATCAGTCGAATAACTACGCATGCGCAATTCCGTGATTTTTCGGACATCCTCGCTCTCACTCTTTCCCCTATCCGCTCTGGATGTCTCATGTTAGCGATTTGCTTTTATCACCGTTTAGAACATAGATATCCACTGTGATGGCGTGTCTACAATATGGGGAAAAAGACACAAACACTCGAGTTCAATGGCATTCAACTTATAAATAACAGCACCAGCACGATAATTTAGCTATTGTTTGTCCCCCTTCCCATATTCCCACTGACTAGTTCACATCTACCCCACCCATCACCCCACCTTCTCTCTCATTAAATCACATCCTCCGAAACCGCCCCCCACCCCCCTCCACCGGGGATCGCTGTATGAGCTCAACCGAATTTGTCTTGAACCTCATACGCTGTGCTGGTATAATACTAGCCCTGCATGACGTCTAGTTGACGTCCTGCAATGTTCGAAGTCAATGCAAGCCGAAAATCATAGTTCCTATCATGACAATGACTTGTGACAGCAGTTATAGCGTAAACGTCGACGACTCTAATCACGGATGACAAAATATGCTTCATATTAACATGAATGACAACGCCCCTCTGTCACCTTCAATAGAGCTATACATGTGTGTCGATCGATCGATGGACCATCAGCCTCATGGGACCATCGGCCATCAACATACGACATCACAAAACATGTGGATCTTGCAAAATTAACGGAAATTTGAAGGGAAGTTACGCTTAATAAATGTCTCTGGTTGACAATGATTCGATGTAACGGAGACAGATGGTAGTGTTGTATAACGCATCCATAGCTAATGGTCCGCCTATCAGCAAAGTCTTGCATCGTATGTGTCCGCGTGACACACGCACAATAGTGACAACACGCAATTTACAATACCTCAATCCGCTCATATTGACCTCATAATAAAGCGTGTTCTCAGGATGTAACCGGCACCTGTTGATCCAATCTCTTTGATGCAAACATAACATGCACCTGTTGATCTGATCTCTTTAGATATTAGGCTAGCAAGCACCTGTTGATCTGATCTCTTTAGATATTAGGCTAGCAAGCACCTGTTGATCTGATCTCTTTAGATATTAGGCTAGCAAGCACCTGTTGATCTGATCTCAGATTGAACGTAACTGACACCTTTTGATCTGATCTCTTAGATACGCAAATAACAGGTAATTGTTAATCCGATCTCTTAGAAGCGAATGTAACAGGCACCTGTTGATCTGATCTCTTAGAAGCGAATGTAACAGACACCTATTGATCTGATATCTTTAGATACTAACCTAGCAAGCACCTGTTGATCTGCTCTCGTAGATGCGAACGTAACAGGCATCGTTTGATCCGATCTCTTAGATGCCAATGGATTTCAATGCTATTATTGATCTGATCTTAGATACGTATGTCCGTGCACTAGCTGACCTGACCTCTTAGATGCAAGTGAAGCAGGTATCTTTTGGCCTGTTCTCTGAGATGCGAATGCAACAAGCTCCTGTTGATATATTATGAATATAGGAATTGTTTTGCCTTCTCAGGTGCAGGAATTGGACGAAATTTCATCTGTTTCAACCCCTTACCCGTACGATGGATATCTTACAGGCCCCAATGCTGACCGACAGAGGCCGTGATATGTGACTGACTTCACTTTATAGTCTGGAAGGAATGGGTATGAAAGATATGTAATGCTGATAAGCATGCTGATACATCGTAAAATTTCCTTTTAATGTATACCTAAATATGTGCCGATAGCACAGGAACACAACAAAATGGTCAGTTTCAAATACTTCCTGGATGATTCTATTTAAATGAGCGTATGTCATGTCATCAGTAATAAAGACATAAATAATTGCCTCAGGACTGGTGCAATGTACATTGTATCCATGTGTAGCATATTACATTGGGGGCCATGGGCGGGGGTGTGGGCGTAAAGATGATTCGTCTTGTTTCTGAGAGTATTCCAGTAGCTCCTTATACACCGGTTCCCTTGAAGATGCAATGGACATCTATGACCGACGAAACACACCAAACAAAAGATGCTATCCTGCTGTTAAACCACCAATTTCCGGTTGACCTACTTCGCGGTTGTTATGTCCGCCACTTAGATAAATACTCCTAACCTTCTGACAGCCGACAAGCATATATGTATTTTGTTTTCACCTGTCATCCTGTAAGCAACAAGGACATTAGTTGAAAAAGAGATGGTGTTTTCCAACAAAAGTCCTTGAAAGGATCATGACCCGGTTCGTCATGCACAGATAAGTCCTACACGTCTCAGTGTGTGCCGCGCATATGTTTGTATGCGCATGTAGATACATACGTGTTAATGTGTCAATATGAATCAGAGAAAGATTCTCGGGCCAGCAGAGGGCGTTGCCAACACGGCGACATCATTTACGTATATATAACGCAGTCACCCCGCCTACTCATGTTCGCGCAAATGCTGGACGCCGCACTCGCTGCCTCGCACACTGCTGAAGTGGTCACGATGGAACACGCATCAGAACTAGGAAAAAGTACCACACAGACCAGCCTTAATCACGATCATGATCCAATCGTCAACAGTACGTGGGTTTCTGAAGGAGAGATGGCAGCACCTACGTCGTTGCCATTCCAGGAGTGCGTCTCGATGACATTTTTGCTCCTCTCTGTGCTACCCCTGTGTGTAAGTATCGGCGGCTTCGTTAGCAATGCTCTTGTCATCATTACCCTGTCGCGAGTAAAGAAGACGAATTCGACTCTGTACCTGATGAGAACACTGGCTGTAATTGACGTCTTCGTTCTAGCAACAACACTCTTCAGTGTCTTCGTCAATAATGGTCTCGATCGGATTCAAATCTCGCGTTCGTCAATGGTCACCGTCAGATCGTATTAAGTGCGTTATATGCGACCGTTCTCATTTCTCTTCAGACTCGCGTCCATATGGGGACTTGTGCTTATGACTCTTCAGCGATTTTTGTCCGTCTTCTACCCCACCTGTCAACTGTTCAAAATCTCCCGTATGATTTACTGGATAGCTTTTTCTCTGCGATCTATAGTCTGCCCAAGTTCTTCGAATATTCACTGGAAGTGCTGCCGACAAACCAGGTGCGCCTGCAACAGGCAGGATTTGTAAAGACCACCTTGTATAAAAAATTTCTACACGTTCACGTGCAACTTATTCGCGTTTTTCCTGTTACCATTGAGTTCCCTGTGTTATATGACATTCCACTTGTGTAAGAAGCTTACGAGTGTCATGGCCCGAAAGCATGTTTTGTCGACGAGAGTGCACCAGAGATGGAAGCTGACCAAGGTCCTGCTCACTGTTGTACTGACCTTCTTACTCATGCAACTCGCACCTTCGCTCTACTTTATTAGCTCTATTGCGACTAACGAGGTGACATTCGGTCGATGTGGCAGCTATGGTTGGTATCTGTTAGTTGCTACTACCAACTCAATCCTCTTGAATTCTGCCATCAACTGTTTGATATACATCTCATCCAGTAAGGAGTTCAGGACTCTTGTTTGTACACGGAAACAACAAACGACGCGTTGGACCTGGCGTTGTGCAGAATGTAGCTATGATAAGCGTCAATCACGCTAGATAATCTATTAGCGACAATTAGACCATTACTGTCCGTAAGCTGCGAATGCTGATAAAATTTACCTGTTTGTAATCCTGGTAACAGTCTTAGGCGGACATGATTGACCCTACCTTGATAAAGGATGACGACAGCCGTCCTTTCACCATCAATCGTAGTTGCTAATTACTTCCACACCTACCTAAGCGTCTGCTATTGGTTGATTATGGTCCACACCATAAAAAAGCGTCTGCTATTGGTTGATTATAGTCCAAACCCAACTAAGCGGCTGCTATTGGTTGATTATAGTACACACCCAACTAAGCGTCTGCTATTGGTTGATTATAGTCCACACCCAACTAAGCGTCTGCTATTGGTTGATTACAGTCCACACCTAACTAAGCGTCTGCTATTGGCTGATTATAGTCAACACTTAACTAAGCGTCTGCTATTGGTTGATTATAGTCCACACCTAACTAAGCGTCTGCTATTGGTTGATTACAGTCCACACCTAACTAAGCGTCTGCTATTGGTTGATTATAGTCCACACCTAACTAAGCGTCTGCTATTGGTTGATTATTGTCCACACCTAACTAAGCGTCTGCTATTGGTTGATTATAGTCGTTGCGTACATGTAACTCCTTGGTTGATAATAGTCCACACCATAAGAACGATGTTTAGTTGCTCTAGTGTGCAGTATTCATTTGATCGCGCTGCTAAAACAGCCCTTGGTGGTGAAATCCAGAAATCCTTATATATCAGCGGGTCACTCTAAGGCATTAACGCGTATCATTCTAGCTCTGATTTCCTTGGGGGATACAATTCACAACTGTTTCCGTCGCCTGGTGACATCAAGGGATATCTATGTCGTTGCATGTTATCCTATCTCTCCATCCCGCGAGTGTATTTTGTGTAATACATAACATTTTGCCATTTATGTTCAAGAGAACGGGTAACTGTAGATGTGAACGGACATGTCTGCTTCAGATTATTTTGGATTGCTTTGTTGTAGTTCGGAATAGCTCCCCATCCCAACACATGTATCATCCAAACAGGTTGAGGCTACTTTTTGAACATATATATTGCGTCGTACAATCATATTACGTTTCTACGATGTTAAATACCTACCTAATAAGGACTGTGAATATATATTCCATAATTTGATATATTAAGCTCTTTGTAGAAAGTATAGTTCAAAATCACATTTATGTATGATTTTTTTTAATTAACATTGTTGTTCAACCTAACTGTAATTGTATGTGTGTGGGGGGGGGGGGGGGGTGGGGGTGGTACACAAAGAGTTGATTTGCGAAACAATATTTTGATTCAGGAACCTCGCGAGGGGCTTGTTTTCAGGCTATAAATTAAATTATTTTCTTTAGTCCTGTTTTTCGGCTCTTGATATGATTTTCTTTAGTCCGACACTTTGGCTATCCAGCTTAACCACCACACTCAGTCAGATGAGTATCGCGCCTGCTCTACTTATAGCCCTGACGAGTCTCACATCTTTTATTTTCAGATAGCCCGATGGTGAGGGCTTTCTCCTCCTATTTATTTGAGGAATAATTAATGGATATGTTTTAACCGTTTGATGTTGGGTATCCAGTGTAAAGGTCGGTCAAGGGGTTATTTTTGTTAATAGGGATTGCGCTCTTGATTTTCTGTTTCGATATGCTGTTGTTATGTTGTGACGTATTTGACAGACTAGTTGTTATGCTGAGGACTGATGTTGTTTTCGTTGGCTACATGGACATTCAATAAACAAAGATAGATACATGTTAACTATAGTGTTGTGCGCTGTTGGTTTTTTGTTTGGGGGAGAGAAGAAGACGTCCCGAGGGACACCAGTGACCTCCGCTGCCGGTCTATCGGCCGAGCTGATCTCAATATTAGCCCTTTTTAAATTGTATCTATCATACACTTGTGTATTTGACAGACTAGTTGGTGTTGTTTTCGTTGGCTTCATGGAAATTAAATCAACAAAGATAGATGGCCGCCCTCCTGACGCAATCTTATATCTCCCATGCAAGAGCCTGTACACAATCGCAACGTACGGCCAGTTGCTTCGAAGTTCTACGGCCTTAACAAATTGTTTGCAAGTAATTTTTGTGAGATATTAATCACTCTATGAAAATTAAAAAAAATTGCGTTCCAATGCGTCTACTCGCCTGCCATCAGGTTTCCCTCGCCTTGATGAACTGATTGCGTCATGTCACCAGGGCTTTTAGTATCTCACTCAACCTACCTTCGGCCGCTATGTCGGCAGTAGCGGAGAGACAATAGGAGTTAGATCTGGTACCAGGATAGTAACACAATACAAACAATTGCTACTTCCACACACAGAGAGCGGATTCCTCTTCTCTCTAACTTCTTTCCGTCCATTTGGAAAATAATTCAGCCCGACCCAAACAACTTTAAGTCTGAGAAGAGCCAACACAAATGCCACCACGCACACACATAAATCCCTCTACCACTTCTTAGAACTTTTTGACTTCAAGAAAGTTATATTCAGTTTGTGAATAGCTTGCAAAACGATTCGGCCCCCATTGGTTTAACTGTATAGGCTATGTTGATTGTGGTGTGTGAGAGTCAGCCTATATAACAGCCCAGAACGGTGGACAGGGACACAGTAATCGCGTTGATAGGTCCCTTTGAGCTAGGCCGGATCCTTGGAAGCTCACTCGGTGCGTCACAGGCGCATGCGCGCTACGATAACCTCCAACGTTGTCCACCAGGTTAGACGAGAGGTGCAGTGGCAGATTTATATCGCACCCGCGCCCTACCATAACAACTTGACTAGCATCATATTAAATCGCTTTTTTTGAAATGATCATTGTGAGGGGGTTAGGTTATAAAGAAACAACAATGTGACGCTACTGTGTGATTATATGTCTACTGCACATAGTGAAGGATTAAGTTAAGGAAATTCAGACGACATTGACATATTCGGACACACGTACACCTTGGCAAAACCTATGGCTAAAGCTCCTTTGCATGAATAGGGGTTATTTGTTATAATTTTTTTTAAAGTACAAATAGCATTACTGCAGGCTGTGATCGGCGCCGCTGTCTGATACCCCTCCCCACCCCACCCCCCCCACCCCCCACACACACACCCACACACCCAATATAATTGTATGCAACGAAGAATGATTAAGGGTCCGAGAAGCCTTGATGGGCTCATTGGGTGGTATCTTATCATGGTATCTTTACAGTCCTTCCGAAACTGGGAGAAGGCAATTACGGTATAGTATTAGATAATGATCACGAGGGATTAAGTTCATATATCAGGAAAAATGGGAAATGAACAGGTGCGTACAATGCGTTCTGTATGAGCGTTGTGCCGAAGCCGAGCGCGGGATGAAGATGTGAAGATTCTTCACAGCTGGTACTGTCTGCATTAAGATGGTATTAACTTCCTTGACACGCAATGACAGTGAATTACAGATACAATCCAAAACATTAGCGCACTTCCTCGTAGGAAAATACATAGGCGTAAAGAGCTTGTGATTAATATTAGCACGAGGTTAAGTAGCCTTTAGTGAAGTCACTGCTTGTAAAGTAATAAGAGTTTACCAATGCTACGCGTGACGTCCCTTCTGCCAACTTGATAATGGCACGTTTGTATTTGATTAATTACACCTGACTCTTCGTCAGCTAGCCAGTCTGCGACTCACCTTTAACATAAGACGGTCCAAGCAAATCTCCCTTCTGCACAATAATAGAGCGATATATCCGATCGACAAATAGTATTCCGTAAGCCAGGGTGTAAAACATGTGGTGACTGTCTTTAATGGGCGTAACACCCAAGCCTTGTCCAGGTAGCCAATTGCACTCGTTAAGGCCTATATATTTACATTTTGAAGCAGTCAACCGCTTCAGATTTTGTCGAATTTATTTGTCTGGAATTGACCGTCTGGGAGCTAACTTAACACAGGCCAATAAAACGTGGACATTACTCTGCTCGACAATGGTGAGTCTTTTATTGGTTGTCTTTTGAGTCCTATCTATTTAGTATTGATGGCGATGAATTTAAATCTGGTAACTCCCAATATACCGGTAACACGTCGATAATTCGACATTGAGAAAAGCTACCGTATAGTTTCAGTCGAATAAACTACGCATGCGCAATTCCGTGATTTTTTCGGACATCTGCTCGCTCTCACTCTTTCCCCTATCCGCTCTGGATGTCTCATGTTAGCGATTTGCTTTTATCAGCCGTTTTAGAACATAGATATCCACTGTGATGGCGTGTCTAACAATAAGGATGGGGAAAAAGAACAAACAACTCGAGTTTCAATGGCATTCAACTTTATTAAATACAGCACCAGCACGATAATTTAGGCTATGGTTTGTCCCCCTTCGCCATATTCCCACTGACTAGTTCGACATCTACCCCCACCCATCACCCCACCCTTCTCTCTCATTAAATCACATCCTCCGAAAACCGCCCCCCACCCCCCTCCACGGGTATCGGGATCGCTGTATGAGCTCAACCCGAATTTGTCTTGAACAACCTCATACGCTGTGTCTGGTATATACTACTAGCCGCTGCATGACTGTCTAGTTGAGACTCTCCTGTCAATGTTTCGAAGTCATGCAAGCCGAAAATCATAGTTCCTATCATGACAATGACTTGTGACAGCAGTTATAGCGTGAAACGTCGACGACTCTAAATCACGGATGACAAAATATGCTTCATATTAATACATGAATGGACAACGCCCCCTTCTGGTCACCTTCAAAGAGGCTATACATGTGTGTCGATCGATCGATGGACCATTCAGCCTCATGGACCATCGGCCATCAACATACGACATCACAAAACATGTGGAATCTTGCAAATTAACGGAAATTTGAAGGGGAAGTTACGCTTAATAAATGTCTCTGGTTGACAATGATTCGATGTAAACGGAGAGACAGATGGTAGTAGTTGGTATAACCGCATCCATAGCTAATGGTCCGCCTATCATCAGCAAAGTCTTGCATCGTATGTGTCCGCGTGACACACGCACAATAGTGGACAACACGCAATTTACAATACCTCATCCGCTCATAGTGACCTCATAATAAGCGTGTGTTCTCAGGATGTAACCGGCACCTGTTGATCCAATCTCTTTGATGCAAACATAACATGCACCTTTTGATCTGATCTCTTTTAGATATTAAGGCTAAGCAAGCACCTGTTGATCTGATCTCTTTAATATTAGGCTAGCAAGCACCTGTTGATCTGATCTCTTTAGATATTAGGCTAGGCAAGCACCTGTTGATCTGATCTCAGATTGGTTGAAACGTAAACTGACACCTTTTTTTGATCTGATCTCTTAGATTACGCAAATAACAACAGGTTTAATGTTTTAATTGGCCGATCTCTTAGAAGCGAATGTAACAGAGGCACGCTGTTGATCTGATCTCTTAGAAGCGAATGTAACAGACCACCTATTTGATCGTGATATCTTTAGATACTAACCTAGCAAGCACCGGTTGATCTGCTCTCGTAGATGCGAACGTGAACAGGCATCGTTTGATCCGATCTCTTAGATGCCAATGGATTTTCAATGCTTGCTATTATTGATCTGATCTTAGATACTGTATGTCCGTGCACTAGCTGACCTGACCTCTTAGATGCAAGTGAAGCAGGTATCTTTTGGCCTGTTCTCTGAGAATGCGTCTGCAATGCACACAAGCTCCTGTTGATATCTGCTTATTATGATATAGGAATTGTTTTGGCTTCTCAGTGTGCCAGGAATTGGAGCGAAATTTCATCTGTCACATTTTCATAACAACCCCTTACCCGGTCGAACGAGTGGGATATTCTTACAGGCCACCCCCCGATGCTGACCGACAGAGGCCGTGATATGTGACTGACTTCACTTTATAGTCTGGAAGGAAATGGTATGAAAGATATGTAATGCTGATAAGCATGCTGATACATCGTAAAAATTTCCCTTTTATGTATACCTAAATGATGTGCGATAGCACAGGGAAACACACAACAAAATGGTCAGTTTCAAATACTTCCTGGATGGATTCTATTTTAAATGAGCGTAATGTCATGTCATCAGTAATAAGAACATAAATTTAATTTGGCTCAGGACTGGTGGCGAATGTACATTGTATCCATGTTGTAGCCTATTACATTGGGGGCGCATTGGGGCGGGTGTTGGCGTACTAGATGATTCGTCTTGTTTTTCTGAGAGTATTTTCCATTTAGCTCCTACACACATTAAACCGGTTCCCTTGAAGGATGCAATGGACATCTATGACCGACGAACCACACCACACCAAAAGATTGGGCTATCGCTGGTGTTAAACCATCCAATTTGACGGTTGACCTACTTCGGGCGTTGTTTATGTCTCGCCCACTTAGATAAATACCCTAACATTCTGTACAGCCGACAAAGCATCTATGTATTTTTTTTTTTTTTTTTCACTGTTCATCTGTAAAGCTAGACCAGGACATTAGTTGGAAAAGTAGTATGGTTTTTGTTCCCAACAATAGTCCATTGAATAGAGACGATGACCTGCGTTTCGTCATTGCACAGATTAAGTCCTAACACGTCTCAGTGGTCTGTGCGCGCATATGTTATTGTATGTCCGCATGTAAGATCTATACTTGTTAATGTGTCAATTATGAATCAGAGGAAAGTATTTCTCGCGGCCATCAGACGGGCTGTTTGCCAACCACGGCGAACAAATCATTGACGTATTATAACGTCAGTCACCCCGCCTGACTGCATTTTCGCGCAATTGCTGGAACGCCGCACTCGCTGGGCCATCGGCAACACGATGAAGTTTTCACGAGGGAAAACCACGCATCAGAACTAGGAAAACAGTACCTACTACAGACGCAGCCTTAATCACGATCATGATTCCAATCGTCAACAGTACGTGGGTTTCTGAATGAGAGCTGGCATCAGGTGACTCTACGTCGTTGGCATTCCCGGAGTGCGTCTGCGATGACAATTTTTGCTTCATCTCTCTGTGCTACCCAACCCCCTGTGTGTAAGTATCGGGGCGGCTTCGTTAGCGCAATGCTCTTGTCATCATTAACCCTGTCGCGAGTAAAGAAGACGAATTTCGACTCTGTACCTGATTAGAACACTGGCTGTAATTGACGTCTTCGTTCTAGCAACAACACTCTTCAGTGTGCTTCGTCAATAATGGGTCTCGATTCGGATTGCAAGAATCTCGCGTTCGTCAATGGTCACCGAACCGTCAGATCGTATTTAGTTGCGTTATATGCGACCGTTCTCAATTTCTCTTTCTCTTCAGACTCGCGTGCGGCATATGGGGACTTGTGCTTATGACTTCTTCAGCGATTTTTGTCCGTCTTCTACCTTCTTTCTACCTGTCAACTGTTCAAATCTCCCGTATGATTTACTGGATAAGCTTGCTATTTTCTCTGCGATCTATAGTCTGCCCATAGTTCTTCGAATATTCACTGGACGTGGCTGCCGACACCAAAACAGGTTCGACTTGCAACAGTCAGGGATTGTAACAGAAAGACACTCTTGTATAAAAATTCTTTCTACACGTTCGACGTGCAAACTTATTCGGCGTATTTTCGCTGTTAACATGAGGGGTTTTCCCTGTTATTCTGGACATTCCCACTGGGTTAAGAATGCTTACGCGAGGTGTCATGGCCCGGAAAGCATGTTTTGTGGGTCGACGGAGATGTGCACCGGGCAGATTATGGGATAGGCGGACCTAAGGTCCTGCTCACTTTTGTACTGACCCTTCTTACTCATGGCAAACTCGGCACCTTCGCTTCTAACTTTATTAGATTATATTGCGGAAGAAACGAGGGGTGAGCATTCGGTCGATGGTTGCATCTGATGGTTGGTAGCTCGGTGTTTGCTTACTAAACCAACTCAATCGCGCTTGAATTCCGGCCAGCAACTGTTTGATATAACAATCTCGCATGCCAGTAAGGAGTTCAGGACGCTTTTGTTGGTACCACGGGAAACAACAACGACGGCGTTGGACGCTGGCGTTGTTGTCAGTATGTAGGCTATGATAACGTGCAATCACGCTAGATAATCATTAGCGACAATTAACCATTACTGTCGTAGCTGCGAATGCTGATAAAATTTACC
>JAXDRA010000911.1:0-32817 GCA_034190875.2 Urechis unicinctus
AACTCTATTTACTGCGGACGATGATGTCAGATTAGCGAACTCTCTATACAGCTGACTGAGATGTCAATGTAAACTCAATATAAGGCGGACGATGATGTCAGTGTAGCGAACTTCATATACGGCTGACAGAGATGTCAATATGGTGATCTCTATATACAGGGGACTATGATGTCGACGTAGCGAACTTCATATACAGCTGACTGAGATGTCAATCTAGAGAATTCAATATTCAGCGGGAGATGATGTCAGTGTAGCGAAATCTATAAACAGCGTACGATGATGTTAGTGTATCGAACTTTATATACAGCTGACTGAGATGTCAATGAAGTAAACTCTATATACAGCGGACGATGATGTCAGTGTAGTGAACATTATATAAAGCGCACGATGATGTCAGTGTAGCGAACTCTATGTACAGCGAACAATGATGTCAACGTAGTGTACTCTATATACAGCTGACTGAGATGCTGCGTAGTGAACTCTATATACAGCGCATGATGATGTCAGATTAGCGAACTCTCTATACAGCTGACTGAGATGTCAATGTAAACTCTATATACAGCGGACGATGATGTCAGCGTAGCGAGCTTCATATACAGCTGACTGAGATGTCAATGTAGTGAATTCTATATACAGCGGACGCTGATGTCAGTGTAGTGAACATTTTATACAGCGCACGATGATGTCAGTGTAGCGAACTCTATATACAGCACACGATGATGTCAGTGTGGTGAACTACATAAAGCGGACGATGATGTCAGTGTAGCGAACTATATATACAGCTGACTGAAATATCAACATAGAGTACTCTATATACATCGGACGATGATGTCAGTGTAGCGAACTCGATCAACAGAGGACGATGATGTTACTGTAGCGAACTTTATATAGAGCTGACTGAGATGTCAATGTAGTGAACTCTATATACAGCGCACGATGATATCTGTGTAGTGAACTCTACATACAGCGCACGATGATGTCAGTGTAGTGAACTCTATATACAGCGCACGATGATGTCAGTGTAGTGAGCTCTAAAAGAGAGGACGATGATGTCAGTGTAGTGAACTCTATATACAGCGCACGATGATGTCAGTGTAGTGAACTCTATATACAGCGCACGATGATGTCAGTGTATTGTACTCTATATACAGCGCACGATGATGTCAACGTAGTGTACTCTTTATACAGCTGACCGAGATGTCTGCGTAGTGAACTCTATATACAGCACACGATGATGTCAGTGTGGTGAACTCTACATACAGCTGACTGAGATGTCAATGTAGTGAACTCTATATTCAGCAGACGATTATGTCAGTGTAGCTAACTCTATATACAGCACACGATGATGTCAGTGTGGTGAACTCTACATAGAGCGGACGATGATGTCAGTGTAGCGAACTATATATACAGCTGACTGAAATATCAACATAGGGTACTCTATATACATCGGACGATGATGTCAGTGTAGGGAACTCGATCAACAGCGGACGATGATGTTAGTTAAGCGAACTATATATACAGCTGACTGAAATATCAACGTAAGGTACTCTATATACATCGGACGATGATGTCAGTGTAGCGAACTCGATCAACAGAGTACGATGATGTTACTCTAGCGAACTTTATATATAGCTGACTGAGATGTCAATGTAGTGAACCCTATAAACAGCGCACGATGATGTCAATGTAGTGAACTCTATATACAGCGCACGATGATGTCAGTGCAGTGAACATTTTATACAGCGCACGATGATGTCAGTGTAGCGAACTCTATATACAGCGGACGATGATGTCAATGTAGTGAACTCTATATAGAGCACACGATGATGTCAGTGTGGTGAAGTCTACATAAAGCGGACGATGATGGCAGTGTAGCGAACTATATATACAGCTGACTGAAATATCAACGTAGGGTACTCTATATACAGCGGACTATGATGTCAGTGTACCGAACTATATATACAGCTGGCTGAAATATCAACGTAGGGTATTCTATATACAGCGGACGATGGTGTCAGTGTTGCGAACTCTATATACATCTGATTAGCATGTCAGTGAAACGTAGTTTTTGCATAGACGACTATAATGTCAGTGTAGCGAAATCTTCATACAACTGACTATGTTGTCAGCGAAGCGAAATCTGCATACAACTGACTATGAGGTCTGCGTAGCGCAGTTTTTACACAGTTGACTATGATGTCATTGTACCTAATTCTTCATACAGCAGACTTTTAAGTCAGTGTTGAGCAGTCTTTACACATATGAAGTAGCGCACTCTATATACTGCGGACGATGATGTTAGTGTAGCGAACTCTATATACAACTGACTGAGATGTCAATGTAGTGAACTCTATATACAGCTGACTGAGATGTCATTGTAGCGAACTCTATATACGGCTGACGATGATGTCAGTCTAGCGAACTCAATATACAGCGGACGATTATGTCAGTGTAGCGAAATCTATAAACCGCGGACTATGATGTAAGCGATGCGAACTCCATATACAGCTGACTATTTTGTCAGCGTAGCGAACGTCATATACAGCTGACTGAGATGTCAATGTAGTGAACTCTATATACAGCGGACGATGAGGTCAGCGTAGCGAAATTCATATCCAGCCGACTGAGATGTTAATGTAGAAAACTCTATATACAGCGGACAATAATGTTAGCTTAGCGAACTCTATATACAGCGGACTGAGATGTCAATGTAGCGAACTCTATATACAGCGGACGATGATATCAGTGTAGCGAACTCTATATACAGCGGACGATGATGGTAGTGTAGCGAACTCTATGTACAGCGGACGATGATGTCAGTGTAGCGAACTCTATATACAGCTGAATAGCATGTCAATGAAAAGTAGTTTTTGCATTGACGACTATAATGTCAGTGTAGCGAAATCTACATACAACTGACTATGACGTCAGCGTAGCGAAATCTACATACAACTGACTATGAGGTCTGCGTAGCGGAGTTTTTACACAGTTGACTATGATGGCATTTTACCTTATTCTTCATACAGCAGACTTTTATGTCAGTGTTGAGCAGTCTTTACATATATGATTATGATGTCTGTGTAGTGAACTCTATTTACTGCGGACGATGATGTCAGATTAGCGAACTCTCTATACAGCTGACTGAGATGTCAATGTAAACTCAATATAAGGCGGACGATGATGTCAGTGTAGCGAACTTCATATACGGCTGACAGAGATGTCAATATGGTGATCTCTATATACAGGGGACGATGATGTCGACGTAGCGAACTTCATATACAGCTGACTGAGATGTCAATGTAGAGAATTCAATATTCAGTGGGAGATGATGTCAGTGTAGCGAAATCTATAAACAGCGGACGATGATGTTAGTGTATCGAACTTTATATACAGCTGACTGAGATGTCAATGAAGTGAACTCTATATACAGCGGACGATGATGTCAGTGTAGTGAACATTATATAAAGCGCACGATGATGTCAGTGTAGCGAACTCTATGTACAGCGGACAATGATGTCAACGTAGTGTACTCTATATACAGCTGACTGAGATGCTGCGTAGTGAACTCTATATACAGCGCATGATGATGTCAGATTAGCGAACTCTCTATACAGCTGACTGAGATGTCAATGTAAACTCTATATACAGCGGACGATGATGTCAGCGTAGCGAGCTTCATATACAGCTGACTGAGATGTCAATGTAGTGAATTCTATATACAGCGGACGCTGATGTCAGTGTTGTGAACATTTTATACAGCGCACGATGATGTCAGTGTAGCTAACTCTATATACAGCACACGATGATGTCAGTGTGGTGAACTCTACATAGAGCGGACGATGATGTCAGTGTAGCGAACTATATATACAGCTGACTGAAATATCAACATAGGGTACTCTATATACATCGGACGATGATGTCAGTGTAGGGAACTCGATCAACAGCGGACGATGATGTTAGTTAAGCGAACTATATATACAGCTGACTGAAATATCAACGTAAGGTACTCTATATACATCGGACGATGATGTCAGTGTAGCGAACTCGATCAACAGAGGACGATGATGTTACTCTAGCGAACTTTATATATATAGCTGACTGAGATGTCAGTGTAGTGTACTCTATATACAGCGCACGATGATGTCAATGTAGTGAACTCTATATACAGCGCACGATGATGTCAGCGTAGCTAACTTCATATACAGCTGACTGAGATGTCAATGTAGTGAACTCTATATACAGCGCACGATGATGTCTGTGTAGTGAACTCTACATACAGCGCACGATGATGTCAGTGTAGTGAACTCTATATACAGCGCACGATGATGTCGGTGTAGTGAGCTCTAAAAGAGAGGACGATGATGTCAGTGTAGTGAACCCTATATACGGCGCACGATGATGTCAGTGTAGTGAACTCTATATACAGCGCACGATGATGTCAGTGTAGTGTACTCTATATACAGCGCACGATGATGTCAGTGTGGTGAACTCTACATACAGCGGACGATGATGTCAGTGTAGTGAACTCTACATACAGCGCACGATGATGTCAGTGTAGTGAAATCTATATACAGCAGCTCGATGATATCAGTGTAGCGAACTCTATATACAGCTGATAAGCATCTCAGTGAAACGTAGCTTTTGCACAGACGACTATAATGTCAGTGTAGCGAAATCTACATACAACTGACTATGATGTCAGCGTTGCGAAATCTACATACAACTGACTATGATGGTCTGCGTAGCGCAGTTTTTACACATTTGACTATGATGTCATTGTACCTAATTCTTCATACAGCAGGCTTTTATGTCAGTGTTGAGCAGTCTTTACTCATATGATTATGATATCTGTGTAGCGCACTCTATATACTGCGGACGATGATGTTAGTGTAGCGAACTCTATATACAACAGACTGAGAAGTCAGTGTGTAGTAAAATCTATGTACAGCTGACTATGATGTCAGCCTAGCGAACTCTATATACAGGTGACTATGTAGTCAGCGTAGCGAACTTCATATACAGCTGACTGAGATGTCGATGTAGCGAAATCTATATACAGCGGACGATGATGTCAGTGTAGCGAACTTCATATACAGCCGACGGAGATATTAATGTAGAGAACTCTATATACAGCGGACGCTGATGTCAGTGCAGTGAACATTTTATACAGCGCACGATGATGTCAGTGTAGCGAACTCTATATACAGCGGACGATGATGTCAACGTAGTGTACTCTTTATACAGCTGACCGAGATGTCTGCGTAGTGAACTCTATATACAGCACACGATGATGTCAGTGTGGTGAACTCTACATAAAGCGGACGATGATGTCAGTGTAGCGAACTATACATACAGCTGACTGAAATATCAACGTAGGGTACTCTATATACAGCGGACGATGATGTAAGTGTAGGGAACTCGATCAACAGCGGACGATAATGTTAGTGTAGCGAACTTTGTATACAGCTGACTGAGATGTCAATGTAGTGAACTCTAAACACAGCGGAATATGATATCTGCGTAGCGAACTCTATATATAGCTGACTGAGATGTCAATGTAGAGAACTCTATATACAGCTGACTGAGATGTCAATGTAGTGAACTCTATATAGAGCACACGATGATGTCAGTGTGGTGAAGTCTACATAAAGCGGACGATGATGGCAGTGTAGCGAACTATATATACAGCTGACTGAAATATCAACGTAGGGTACTCTATATACAGCGGACTATGATGTCAGTGTACCGAACTATATATACAGCTGGCTGAAATATCAACGTAGGGTATTCTATATACAGCGGACGATGGTGTCAGTGTTGCGAACTCTATATACATTTGATTAGCATGTCAGTGAAACGTAGTTTTTGCATAGACGACTATAATGTCAGTGTAGCGAAATCTTCATAAAACTGACTATGTTGTCAGCAAAGCGAAATCTGCATACAACTGACTATGAGGTCTGCGTAGCGCAGTTTTTACACAGTTGACTATGATGTCATTGTACCTAATTCTTCATACAGCAGACTTTTAAGTCAGTGTTGAGCAGTCTTTACACATATGAAGTAGCGCACTCTATATACTGCGGACGATGATGTTAGTGTAGCGAACTCTATATACAACTGACTGAGATGTCAATGTAGTGAACTCTATATACAGCTGACTGAGATGTCATTGTAGCGAACTCTATATACGGCTGACGATGATGTCAGTCTAGCGAACTCAATATACAGCGGACGATTATGTCAGTGTAGCGAAATCTATAAACCGCGGACTATGATGTAAGCGATGCGAACTCCATATACAGCTGACTATGTTGTCAGCGTAGCGAACGTCATATACAGCTGACTGAGATGTCAATGTAGTGAACTCTATATACAGCGGACGATGAGGTCAGCGTAGCGAAATTCATATCCAGCCGACTGAGATGTTAATGTAGAAAACTCTATATACAGCGGACAATAATGTTAGCTTAGCGAACTCTATATACAGCGGACTGAGATGTCAATGTAGCGAACTCTATATACAGCGGACGATGATATCAGTGTAGCGAACTCTATATAGCGGACAGCGGACGATGATGGTAGTGTAGCGAACTCTATGTACAGCGGACGATGATGTCAGTGTAGCTAACTCTATATACAGCTGAATAGCATGTCAATGAAAAGTAGTTTTTGCATTGACGACTATAATGTCAGTGTAGCGAAATCTACATACAACTGACTATGACGTCAGCGTAGCGAAATCTACATACAACTGACTATGAGGTCTGCGTAGCGGAGTTTTTACACAGTTGACTATGATGGCATTTTACCTTATTCTTCATACAGCAGACTTTTATGTCAGTGTTGAGCAGCCTTTACATATATGATTATGATGTCTGTGTAGTGAACTCTATTTACTGCGGACGATGATGTCGGATTAGCGAACTCTCTATACAGCTGACTGAGATGTCAATGTAAACTCAATATAAGGCGGACGATGATGTCAGTGTAGCGAACTTCATATACGGCTGACAGAGATGTCAATATGGTGATCTCTATATACAGCGCACGATGATGTCAGCGTAGCTAACTTCATATACAGCTGACTGAGATGTCAATGTAGTGAACTCTATATACAGCGCACGATGATGTCTGTGTAGTGAACTCTACATACAGCGCACGATGATGTCGGTGTAGTGAACTCTATATACAGCGACGATGATGTCGGTGTAGTGAACTCTATAAAGAGCGGACGATGATGTCAGTGTAGTGAACCCTATATACGGCGCACGATGATGTCAGTGTAGTGAACTCTATATACAGCGCACGATGATGTCAGTGTAGTGTACTCTATATACAGCGCACGATGATGTCAGTGTGGTGAACTCTACATACAGCGGACGATGATGTCAGTGTAGTGAACTCTACATACAGCGCACGATGATGTCAGTGTAGAGAACTCTATATACAGCGCTCGATGATATCAGTGTAGCGAACTCTATATACAGCTGATAAGCATCTCAGTGAAACGTAGCTTTTGCACAGACGACTATAATGTCAGTGTAGCGAAATCTACATACAACTGACTATGATGTCAGCGTTGCGAAATCTACATACAACTGACTATGAGGTCTGCGTAGCGCAGTTTTTACACATTTGACTATGATGTCATTGTACCTAATTCTTCATACAGCAGGCTTTTATGTCAGTGTTGAGCAGTCTTTACTCATATGATTATGATATCTGTGTAGCGCACTCTATATACTGCGGACGATGATGTTAGTGTAGCGAACTCTATATACAACAGACTGAGAAGTCAGTGTAGTAAAAAATCTATGTACAGCTGACTATGATGTCAGCCTAGCGAACTCTATATACAGCTGACTATGTAGTCAGCGTAGCGAACTTCATATACAGCTGACTGAGATGTCGATGTAGCGAAATCTATATACAGCGGACGATGATGTCAGTGTAGCGAACTTCATATACAGCCGACGGAGATGTTAATGTAGAGAACTCTATATACAGCGGACGCTGATGTCAGTGTAGTGAACATTTTATACAGCGCACGATGATGTCAGTGTAGCGAACTCTATATACAGCGGACGATGATGTCAACGTAGTGTACTCTTTATACAGCTGACCGAGATGTCTGCGTAGTGAACTCTATATACAGCACACGATGATGTCAGTGTGGTGAACTCTACATAAAGCGGACGATGATGTCAGTGTAGCGAACTATACGTACAGCTGACTGAAATATCAACGTAGGGTACTCTATATACAGCGAACGATGATGTAAGTGTAGGGAACTCGATCAACAGCGGACGATAATGTTAGTGTAGCGAACTTTGTATACAGCTGACTGAGATGTCAATGTAGTGAACTCTAAACACAGCGGAATATGATATCTGCGTAGCGAACTCTATATATAGCTGACTGAGATGTCAATGTAGAGAACTCTATATACAGCTGACTGAGATGTCAATGTAGTGAACTCTATATAGAGCACACGATGATGTCAGTGTGGTGAAGTCTACATAAAGCGGACGATGATGGCAGTGTAGCGAACTATATATACAGCTGACTGAAATATCAACGTAGGGTACTCTATATACAGCGGACTATGATGTCAGTGTACCGAACTATATATACAGCTGGCTGAAATATCAACGTAGGGTATTCTATATACAGCGGACGATGGTGTCAGTGTTGCGAACTCTATATACATTTGATTAGCATGTCAGTGAAACGTAGTTTTTGCATAGACGACTATAATGTCAGTGTAGCGAAATCTTCATACAACTGACTATGTTGTCAGCGAAGCGAAATCTGCATACAACTGACTATGAGGTCTGCGTAGCGCAGTTTTTTACACAGTTGACTATGATGTCATTGTACCTAATTCTTCATACAGCAGACTTTTAAGTCAGTGTTGAGCAGTCTTTACACATATGAAGTAGCGCACTCTATATACTGCGGACGATGATGATGTTAGTGTAGCGAACTCTATATACAACTGACTGAGATGTCAATGTAGTGAACTCTATATACAGCTGACTGAGATGTCATTGTAGCGAACTCTATATACGGCTGACGATGATGTCAGTCTAGCGAACTCAATATACAGCGGACGATTATGTCAGTGTAGCGAAATCTATAAACCGCGGACTATGATGTAAGCGATGCGAACTCCATATACAGCTGACTATGTTGTCAGCGTAGCGAACGTCATATACAGCTGACTGAGATGTCAATGTAGTGAACTCTATATACAGCGGACGATGAGGTCAGCGTAGCGAAATTCATATCCAGCCGACTGAGATGTTAATGTAGAAAAACTCTATATACAGCGGACAATAATGTTAGCTTAGCGAACTCTATATACAGCGGACTGAGATGTCAATGTAGCGAACTCTATATACAGCGGACGATGATATCAGTGTAGCGAACTCTATATACAGCGGACGATGATGGTAGTGTAGCGAACTCTATGTACAGCGGACGATGATGTCTAGCGAACTCTATATACAGCTGAATAGCATGTCAATGAAAAGTAGTTTTTGCATTGACGACTATAATGTCAGTGTAGCGAAATCTACATACAACTGACTATGACGTCAGCGTAGCGAAATCTACATACAACTGACTATGAGGTCTGCGTAGCGGAGTTTTTTACACAGTTGACTATGATGGCATTTTACCTTATTCTTCATACAGCAGACTTTTATGTCAGTGTTGAGCAGCCTTTACATATATGATTATGATGTCTGTGTAGTGAACTCTATTTACTGCGGACGATGATGTCAGATTAGCGAACTCTCTATACAGCTGACTGAGATGTCAATGTAAACTCAATATAAGGCGGACGATGATGTCAGTGTAGCGAACTTCATATACGGCTGACAGAGATGTCAATATGGTGATCTCTATATACAGGGGACGATGATGTCGACGTAGCGAACTTCATATACAGCTGACTGAGATGTCAATGTAGAGAATTCAATATTCAGCGGGAGATGATGTCAGTGTAGCGAAATCTATAAACAGCGGACGATGATGTTAGTGTATCGAACTTTATATACAGCTGACTGAGATGTCAATGAAGTGAACTCTATATACAGCGGACGATGATGTCAGTGTAGTGAACATTATATAAAGCGCACGATGATGTCAGTGTAGCGAACTCTATGTACAGCGGACAATGATGTCAACGTAGTGTACTCTATATACAGCTGACTGAGATGCTGCGTAGTGAACTCTATATACAGCGCATGATGATGTCAGATTAGCGAACTCTCTATACAGCTGACTGAGATGTCAATGTAAAACTCTATATACAGCGGACGATGATGTCAGCGTAGCGAGCTTCATATACAGCTGACTGAGATGTCAATGTAGTGAATTCTCTATATACAGCGGACGCTGATGTCAGTGTAGTGAACATTTTATACAGCGCACGATGATGTCAGTGTAGCGAACTCTATATACAGCACACGATGATGTCAGTGTGGTGAACTCTACATAGAGCGGACGATGATGTCAGTGTAGCGAAACTATATATACAGCTGACTGAAATATCAACATAGGGTACTCTATATACATCGGACGATGATGTCAGTGTAGGGAACTCGATCAACAGCGGACGATGATGTTAGTGTAGCGAACTATATATACAGCTGACTGAAATATCAACGTAAGGTACTCTATATACATCGGACGATGATGTCAGTGTAGCGAACTCGATCAACAGAGGACGATGATGTTACTCTAGCGAACTTTATATATAGCTGACTAAGATGTCAATGTAGTGAACCCTATATACAGCGCACGATGATGTCAATGTAGTGAACTCTATATACAGCGCACGATGATGTCAGCGTAGCTAACTTCATATACAGCTGACTGAGATGTCAATGTAGTGAACTCTATATACAGCGCACAATGATGTCTGTGTAGTGAACTCTACATACAGCGCACGATGATGTCAGTGTAGTGAACTCTATATATAGCGCACGATGATGTCGGTGTAGTGAGCTCTAAAAGAGAGGACGATGATGTCAGTGTAGTGAACTATATATACAGCGGACGATGATGTAAGTGTAGGGAACTCGATCAACAGCGGACGATAATGTTAGTGTAGCGAACTTTGTATACAGCTGACTGAGATGTCAATGTAGTGAACTCTAAACACAGCGGAATATGATATCTGCGTAGCGAACTCTATATATAGCTGACTGAGATGTCAATGTAGAGAACTCTATATACAGCTGACTGAGATGTCAATGTAGTGAACTCTATATATAGAGCACACGATGATGTCAGTGTGGTGAAGTCTACATAAAGCGGACGATGATGGCAGTGTAGCGAACTATATATACAGCTGACTGAAATATCAACGTAGGGTACTCTATATACAGCGGACTATGATGTCAGTGTACCGAACTATATATACAGCTGGCTGAAATATCAACGTAGGGTATTCTATATACAGCGGACGATGGTGTCAGTGTTGCGAACTCTATATACATTTGATTAGCATGTCAGTGAAACGTAGTTTTTGCATAGACGACTATAATGTCAGTGTAGCGAAATCTTCATACAACTGACTATGTTGTCAGCGAAGCGAAATCTGCATACAACTGACTATGAGGTCTGCGTAGCGCAGTTTTTACACAGTTGACTATGATGTCATTGTACCTAATTCTTCATACAGCAGACTTTTAAGTCAGTGTTGAGCAGTCTTTACACATATGAAGTAGCGCACTCTATATACTGCGGACGATGATGTTAGTGTAGCGAACTCTATATACAACTGACTGAGATGTCAATGTAGTGAACTCTATATACAGCTGACTGAGATGTCATTGTAGCGAACTCTATATACGGCTGACGATGATGTCAGTCTAGCGAACTCAATATACAGCGGACGATTATGTCAGTGTAGCGAAATCTATAAACCGCGGACTATGATGTAAGCGATGCGAACTCCATATACAGCTGACTATGTTGTCAGCGTAGCGAACGTCATATACAGCTGACTGAGATGTCAATGTAGTGAACTCTATATACAGCGGACGATGAGGTCAGCGTAGCGAAATTCATATCCAGCCGACTGAGATGTTAATGTAGAAAACTCTATATACAGCGGACAATAATGTTAGCTTAGCGAACTCTATATACAGCGGACTGAGATGTCAATGTAGCGAACTCTATATACAGCGGACGATGATATCAGTGTAGCGAACTCTATATACAGCGGACGATGATGGTAGTGTAGCGAACTCTATGTACAGCGGACGATGATGTCAGTGTAGCTAACTCTATATACAGCTGAATAGCATGTCAATGAAAAGTAGTTTTTGCATTGACGACTATAATGTCAGTGTAGCGAAATCTACATACAACTGACTATGACGTCAGCGTAGCGAAATCTACATACAACTGACTATGAGGTCTGCGTAGCGGAGTTTTTACACAGTTGACTATGATGGCATTTTACCTTATTCTTCATACAGCAGACTTTTATGTCAGTGTTGAGCAGCCTTTACATATATGATTATGATGTCTGTGTAGTGAACTCTATTTACTGCGGACGATGATGTCAGATTAGCGAACTCTCTATACAGCTGACTGAGATGTCAATGTAAACTCAATATAAGGCGGACGATGATGTCAGTGTAGCGAACTTCATATACGGCTGACAGAGATGTCAATATGGTGATCTCTATATACAGGGGACGATGATGTCGACGTAGCGAACTTCATATACAGCTGACTGAGATGTCAATGTAGAGAATTCAATATTCAGCGGGAGATGATGTCAGTGTAGCGAAATCTATAAACAGCGGACGATGATGTTAGTGTATCGAACTTTATATACAGCTGACTGAGATGTCAATGAAGTGAACTCTATATACAGCGGACGATGATGTCAGTGTAGTGAACATTATATAAAGCGCACGATGATGTCAGTGTAGCGAACTCTATGTACAGCGGACAATGATGTCAACGTAGTGTACTCTATATACAGCTGACTGAGATGCTGCGTAGTGAACTCTATATACAGCGCATGATGATGTCAGATTAGCGAACTCTCTATACAGCTGACTGAGATGTCAATGTAAACTCTATATACAGCGGACGATGATGTCAGCGTAGCGAGCTTCATATACAGCTGACTGAGATGTCAATGTAGTGAATTCTATATACAGCGGACGCTGATGTCAGTGTAGTGAACATTTTATACAGCGCACGATGATGTCAGTGTAGCGAACTCTATATACAGCACACGATGATGTCAGTGTGGTGAACTCTACATAGAGCGGACGATGATGTCAGTGTAGCGAACTATATATACAGCTGACTGAAATATCAACATAGGGTACTCTATATACAGCGGACGATGATGTCAGTGTAGGGAACTCGATCAACAGCGGACGATGATGTTAGTGTAGCGAACTATATATACAGCTGACTGAAATATCAACGTAAGGTACTCTATATACATCGGACGATGATGTCAGTGTAGCGAACTCGATCAACAGAGGACGATGATGTTACTGTAGCGAACTTTATATATAGCTGACTGAGATGTCAATGTAGTGAACTCTATATACAGCGCACGATGATGTCAGTGTAGTGAACTCTATATACAGCGGACGATGATGTCAGTGTAGCGAACTATATATACAGCTGACTGAGATGTCAATGTAGTGAACTCTATATACAGCGGACAATGATGTCTGTGTAGTGAACTCTACATACAGCGCACGATGATGTCAGTGTAGCGAACTCTATATATAGCGCACGATGATGTCGGTGTAGTGAGCTATATACAGCGGACGAGAGTGTACGATGATGTCAGTGTATGTCAGTGTAGTGAACTCTATATACAGCGGACGATGATGTAAGTGTAGGGAACTCGATCAACAGCGGACGATAATGTTAGTGTAGCGAACTTTATATACAGCTGACTGAGATGTCAATGTAGTGAACTCTAAATACAGCGGAATATGATATCTGCGTAGCGAACTCTATATATAGCTGACTGATGATGTCAATGTAGAGAACTCTATATACAGCTGACTGAGATGTCAATGTAGTGAACTCTCTATATAGAGCACACGATGATGTCAGTGTGGTGAAGTCTATATAAAGCGGACGATGATGTCAGTGTAGCGAAACTCTATATACAGCTGACTGAAATATCACGTAGCGAACTCTATATACAACTGACTATGATGTCAGTGTAGCGCCGAACTACAACATTTGACTATGATGGCATTGTAAACTTATATCAACTGAGATGTACAGGGTATTCTATATACAGCGGACGATGATGTTGTGTGTTGCGAACTCTATTACATATGATTATGATGTCTGTGTAGCGAACTCTCTAAATGTAGCGACTGACTATGTTAGTCAGTACAGATGATGATGTCATGTAAGTGAAGCGGTCTATATACAGCTGACTGAGACTGTAGCGATATATCAATGTCAGCGTCTATATACAGCAGAAGATGATGTCAGTGACTTGATATACAGCTTACTGATGTCATGTAGCGAACTCTAGTGTACTGCGGACGATGATTTTAGTGTAGCGAACTCTATATACAGCGACGATGATGTCAGTGTAGCGAAACGCTATATACAGCTGACTGAGATGTCAATGTAGTGGAACGTAATTTTTGCATAGACGACTATAATGTCAGTGGAGCGAAATTTTCATACAACTGACTATGATGTCAGCGTAGCGAAACTCATACAACTGACTATGAGGTCTGCGTAGCGGCGTTTTTACACAGTTGACTATGATATCATTGTGCCTTATTCTTCATACAACAGACTTTTATGTCAGTGTGAGCAGTCTTTATACATATGATTATGTCTGTGTAGCGCACTCTATATACTGCGGACGATGATGTTAGTGTAGCGAACTCTATACACAACTGACTGAGATGTCAATGTAGTGAACTCTATATTCAGCAGACGATGATGTCAATGTAGCGAAATCTATATACAGCGGACGATTATGTCGGTGTAGTGAACATTTTATACAGCGCACGATAATGTCAGTGTAGCGAACTCTATATACAGCGGACGATGATGTCAACGTAGTGTACTCATTATACAGCTGACCGAGATGTCTGCGTAGCGAACTCTATATACAGCACACGATGATGTCAGTGTGGTGAACTATACATACAGCTGACTGAAATATCAACGTAGGGTACTCTATATACAGCGGACGATGATGTAAGTGTAGGGAACTCGATCAACAGCGGACGATGATGTTAGTGTAGCAAACTTTGTATATAGCTGACTGAGATGTCAATGTAGTGAACTCTAAACACAGCGGAATATGATATCTGCGTAGCGAACTCTATATATAGCTGACTGAGATGTCAATGTAGAGAACTCTATATACAGCTGACTGAGATGTCAATGTAGTGAACTCTATATAGAGCACACGATGATGTCAGTGTGGTGAAGTCTACATAAAGCGGACGATGATGGCAGTGTAGCGAACTATATATACAGCTGACTGAAATATCAACGTAGGGTACTCTATATACAGCGGACGATGGTGTCAGTTTTGCGAACTCTATATACATCTGATTAGCATATCAGTGAAACGTAGTTTTTGCATAGACGACTATAATGTCAGTGTAGCGAAATCTTCATAAAACTGACTATGTTGTCAGCGTAGCGAAATCTGCATACAACTGACTATGAGGTCTGCGTAGCGCAGTTTTTACACAGTTGACTATGATGTCATTGTACCTAATTCTTCATACAGCAGACTTTTATGTCAGTGTTGAGCAGTCATTACACATATGAAGTAGCGCACTCTATATACTACGGACGATGATGTTAGTGTAGCGAACTCTATATACAACTGACTGAGATGTCAATGTAGTGAACTCTATATACAGCTGACTGAGATGTCATTGTAGCGAACTCTATATACGGCTGACGATGATGTCAGTCTAGCGAACTCAATATACAGCGGACGATTATGTCAGTGTAGCGAAATCTATAAACCGCGGACTATGATGTAAGCGATGCGAACTCCGTATACAGCTGACTATGTTGTCAGCGTAGCGAACGTCATATACAGCTGACTGAGATGTCAATGTAGTGAACTCTATATACAGCGGACGATGAGGTCAGCGTAGCGAAATTCATATCCAGCCGACTGAGATGTTAATGTAGAAAACTCTATATACAGCGGACAATAATGTTAGCTCAGCGAACTCTATATACAGCGGACTGAGATGTCAATGTAGCGAACTCTATATACAGCGGACGATGATATCAGTGTAGCGAACTCTATATACAGCGGACGATGATGGTAGTGTAGCGAACTCTATGTACAGCGGACGATGATGTCAGTGTAGCGAACTCTATATACAGCTGAATAGCATGTCAGTGAAAAGTAGTTTTTGCATTGACGACTATAATGTCAGTGTAGCGAAATCTACATACAACTGACTATGACGTCAGCGTAGCGAAATCTACATACAACTGACTATGAGGTCTGCGTAGCGGAGTTTTTACACAGTTGACTATGATGGCATTGTACCTTATTCTTCATACAGCAGACTTTTATGTCAGTGTTGAGCAGTCTTTACATATATGATTATGATGTCTGTGTAGTGAACTCTATATACTGCGGACGATGATGTCAGATTAGCGAACTCTCTATACAGCTGACTGAGATGTCAATGTAAACTCAATATAAGGCGGACGATGATGTCAGTGTAGAGAACTTCATATACGGCTGACAGAGATGTCATTATAGTGATCTATATATACAGGGGACGATGATGTCGACGTCGCGAACTTCATATACAGCTGACTGAGATGTCAATGTAGCGAATTCAATATTCAGCGGGAGATGATGTCAGTGTAGCGAAATCTATAAACAGCGGACGATGATGTTAGTGTATCGAACTTTATATACAGCTGACTGAGATGTCAATGAAGTGAACTCTATATACAGCGGACGATGATGTCAGTGTAGTGAACATTATATAAAGCGAACCATGATGTCAGTGTAGCGAACTCTACGTACAACGGACAATGATGTCAACGTAGTGTACTCTATATACAGCTGACTGAGATGCTGCGTAGTGAACTCTATATACAGCTGACTGAGATGTCAATGTAGTGAACTCTATATTCAGCAGACGATGATGTCAGTGTAGCGAAATCTAAATACAGCGGTCGATTATGTCAGTTTAGCGCAATCTATAAACCGCGGACTATGATCGAAGCGATGCGAACTCTTTATATAGCTCACTGAGATGTCAGTGTAGTAAAATCTCTGTACAGCTGACTATGTTGTCAGCGTAGAGAACTTCATATACAGCTGACTGAGATATCAACATAGTGATCTCATTATACAGGGGACGATGATGTCGGCGTAGCGAACTTCATTTACAGCTGACTGAGATGTCAATGTAGCGAACTCTTTATTCACCAGACGATGATGTCAGTGTAGCGAAATCTATATGCAGCGGACGATGATGTTAGTGTATCGAACTTTGTTTACAGCTGACTGAGATGTCAATGTAGAAAACTCTATATACAGCGGACGCTGATGTCGGTGTAGTGAACATTTTATACAGCGCACGATGATGTCAGTGTAGCGAACTCTATATACAGCGGACGATGTTGTCAACGTAGTGTACTCTTTATACAGCTGACCGAGATGCCTGCGTAGTGAACTCTATATACAGCACACGATGATGTCAGTGTGGTGAACTCTACATAAAGCGGACGATGATGTCAGTGTAGCGAACTATACATACAGCTGACTGAAATATCAACGTAGGGTACTCTATATACAGCGGACGATGATGTAAGTGTAGGGAACTCGATCAACAGCGGACGATAATGTTAGTGTAGCGAACTTTGTATACAGCTGACTGAGATGTCAATGTAGTGAACTCTAAACACAGCGGAATATGATATCTGCGTAGCGAACTCTATATATAGCTGACTGAGATGTCAATGTAGAGAACTCTATATACAGCTGACTGAGATGTCAATGTAGTGAACTCTATATAGAGCACACGATGATGTCAGTGTGGTGAAGTCTACATAAAGCGGACGATGATGGCAGTGTAGCGAACTATATATACAGCTGACTGAAATATCAACGTAGGGTACTCTATATACAGCGGACTATGATGTCAGTGTACCGAACTATATATACAGCTGGCTGAAATATCAACGTAGTGTATTCTATATACAGCGGACGATGGTGTCAGTGTAGCGAACTCTATATACATCTGATTAGCATGTCAGTGAAACGTAGTTTTTGCATAGACGACTATAATGTCAGTGTAGCGAAATCTTCATACAACTGACTATGTTGTCAGCGAAGCGAAATCTGCATACAACTGACTATGAGGTCTGCGTAGCGCAGTTTTTACACAGTTGACTATGATGTCATTGTACCTAATTCTTCAACCAGCAGACTTTTAAGTCAGTGTTGAGCAGTCTTTACACATATGAAGCAGGGCACTCTATATACTGCGGACGATGATGTTAGTGTAGCGAACTCTATATACAACTGACTGAGATGTCAATGTAGTGAACTCTATATACAGCTGACTGAGATGTCATTGTAGCGAACTCTATATACGGCTGACGATGATGTCAGTCTTGCGAACTCAATATACAGCGGACGATTATGTCAGTGTAGCGAAATCTATAAACCGCGGACTATGATGTAAGCGATGCGAACTCCATATACAGCTGACTATGTTGTCAGCGTAGCGAACGTCATATACAGCTGACTGAGATGTCAATGTAGTGAACTCTATATACAGCGGACGATGAGGTCAGCGTAGCGAAATTCATATCCAGCCGACTGAGATGTTAATGTAGAAAACTCTATATACAGCGGACAATAATGTTAGCTTAGCGAACTCTATATACAGCGGACGATGATATCAGTGTAGCGAACTCTATATACAGCGGACGATGCTGGTAGTGTAGCGAACTCTATGTACAGCGGACGATGATGTCAGTGTAGCGAACTCTATATACAGCTGAATAGCATGTCAATGAAAAGTAGTTTTTGCATTGACGACTATAATGTCAGTGTAGCGAAATCTACATACAACTGACTATGACGTCAGCGTAGCGAAATCTACATACAACTGACTATGAGGTCTGCGTAGCGGAGTTTTTACACAGTTGACTATGATGGCATTTTACCTTATTCTTCATCCAGCAGACTTTTATGTCAGTGTTGAGCAGTCTTAACGGATATGATTATGATGTCTGTGCAGCGCACTCTATATACTGCGGACGATGATGTTAGTGTAGCGAACACTATATACAGCTGACTGAGATGTCAATGTAGTGAACTCTATATTCAGCAGACGATGATGTCAGTGTAGCGAAATCTATATGCAGCGGACGATGATGTTAGTGTATCGAACTTTGTTTACAGCTGACTGAGATGTCATTGTAGAAAACTCTATGTACAGCGGACGCTGATGTCGGTGTAGTGAACTCTACATACAGCGCACGATGATGTCAGTGTAGTGAACTCTATATACAGCGCACGATGATGTCAGTGTAGTGAGCTCTAAAAGAGAGGACGATGATGTCAGTGTAGTGAACTCTATATACAGCGCACGATGATGTCAGTGTAGTGAACTCTATATACAGCGCACGATGATGTCAGTGTAGTGTACTCTATATACAGCGCACGATGATGTCAACGTAGTGTACTCTTATACAGCTGACCGAGATGTCTGCGTAGTGAACTCTATATACAGCACACGATGATGTCAGTGTGGTGAACTCTACATACAGCTGACTGAGATGTCAATGTAGTGAACTCTATATTCAGCAGACGATGATGTCAGTGTAGCGAAATCTATATACAGCGGACGATGATGTCAGTTTAGCGAAATCTATAAACCGCGGACTATGATCGAAGCGATGCGAACTCTTTATATAGCTCACTGAGATGTCAGTGTAGTAAAATTTCGGTACAGCTGACTATGTTGTCAGCGTAGAGAACTTCATATACAGCTGACTGAGATATCAACATAGTGATCTCATTATACAGGGGACGATGATGTCGACGTAGCGAACTTCATATACAGCTGACTGAGATGTCAATGTAGCGAACTCTATATTCAGCAGACGATGATGTCAGTGTAGCGAAATCTACATACAGCGGACGATGATGTTAGTGTATCGAAGTTTGTTTACAGCTGACTGAGATGTCAATGTAGAAAACTCTATATACAGCGGACGCTGATGTCAGTGCAGTGAACATTTTATACAGCGCACGATGATGTCAGTGTAGCGAACTCTATATACAGCGGACGATGATGTCAACGTAGTGTACTCTTTATACAGCTGACCGAGATGCCTGCGTAGTGAACTCTATATACAGCACACGATAATGTCAGTGTGGTGAACTCTACATAAAGCGGACGATGATGTCAGTGTAGCGAACTATACATACAGCTGACTGAAATATCAACGTAGGGTACTCTATATACAGCGGACGATGATGTAAGTGTAGGGAACTCGATCAACAGCGGACGATAATGTTAGTGTAGCGAACTTTGTATACAGCTGACTGAGATGTCAATGTAGTGAACTCTAAACACAGCGGAATATGATATCTGCGTAGCGAACTCTATATATAGCTGACTGAGATGTCAATGTAGAGAACTCTATATACAGCTGACTGAGATGTCAATGTAGTGAACTTTATATAGAGCACACGATGATGTCAGTGTGGTGAAGTCTACATAAAGCGGACGATGATGGCAGTGTAGCGAACTATATATACAGCTGACTGAAATATCAACGTAAGGTACTCTATATACAGCGGACTATGATGTCAGTGTACCGAACTATATATACAGCTGGCTGAAATATCAACTTAGGGTATTCTATATACAGCGGACGATGGTGTCAGTGTTGCGAACTCTATATACATCTGATTAGCATGTCAGTGAAACGTAGTTTTTGCATAGACGACTATAATGTCAGTGTAGCGAAATCTTCATACAACTGACTATGTTGTCAGCGAAGCGAAATCTGCATACAACTGACTATGAGGTCTGCGTAGCGCAGTTTTTACACAGTTGACTATGATGTCATTGTACCTAATTCTTCAACCAGCAGACTTTTAAGTCAGTGTTGAGCAGTCTTTACACATATGAAGCAGGGCACTCTATATACTGCGGACGATGATGTTAGTGTAGCGAACTCTATATACAACTGACTGAGATGTCAATGTAGTGAACTCTATATACAGCTGACTGAGATGTCATTGTAGCGAACTCTATATACGGCTGACGATGATGTCAGTCTTGCGAACTCAATATACAGCGGACGATTATGTCAGTGTAGCGAAATCTATAAACCCGCGGACTATGATGTAAGCGATGCGAACTCCATATACAGCTGACTATGTTGTCAGCGTAGCGAAATTCATATCCAGCCGACTGAGATGTTAATGTAGAAAACTCTATATACAGCGGACAATAATGTTAGCTTAGCGAACTCTATATACAGCGGACTGAGATGTCAATGTAGCGAACTCTATATACAGCGGACGATGATATCAGTGTAGCGAACTCTATATACAGCGGACGATGATGGTAGTGTAGCGAACTCTATGTACAGCGGACGATGATGTCAGTGTAGCGAACTCTATATACAGCTGAATAGCATGTCAATGAAAAGTAGTTTTTGCATTGACGACTATAATGTCAGTGTAGCGAAATCTACATACAACTGACTATGACGTCAGCGTAGCGAAATCTACATACAACTGACTATGAGGTCTGCGTAGCGGAGTTTTTACACAGTTGACTATGATGGCATTTTACCTTATTCTTCATACAGCAGACTTTTATGTCAGTGTTGAGCAGTCTTTACATATATGATTATGATGTCTGTGTAGTGAACTCTATTTACTGCGGACGATGATGTCAGATTAGCGAACTCTCTATACAGCTGACTGAGATGTCAATGTAAACTCAATATAAGGCGGACGATGATGTCAGTGTAGCGAACTTCATATACGGCTGACAGAGATGTCAATATGGTGATCTCTATATACAGGGGACGATGATGTCGACGTAGCGAACTTCATATACAGCTGACTGAGATGTCAATGTAGAGAATTCAATATTCAGCGGGAGATGATGTCATGTCAGTGTATCGAACTTTATATACAGCTGACTGAGATGTCAATGAAGTGAACTCTATATACAGCGGACGATGATGTCAGTGTAGTGAACATTATATAAAGCGCACGATGATGTCAGTGTAGCGAACTCTATGTACAGCGGACAATGATGTCAACGTAGTGTACTCTATATACAGCTGACTGAGATGCTGCGTAGTGAACTCTATATACAGCGCATGATGATGTCAGATTAGCGAACTCTCTATACAGCTGACTGAGATGTCAATGTAAACTCTATATACAGCGGACGATGATGTTAGTGTAGCGAACACTATATACAGCTGACTGAGATGTCAATGTAGTGAACTCTATATTCAGCAGACGATGATGTCAGTGTAGCGAAATCTATATACAGCGGACGATGATGTCAGTTTAGCGAAATCTATAAACCGCGGACTATGATCGAAGCGATGCGAACTCTTTATATAGCTCACTGAGATGTCAGTGTAGTAAAATTTCGGTACAGCTGACTATGTTGTCAGCGTAGAGAACTTCATATACAGCTGACTGAGATATCAACATAGTGATCTCATTATACAGGGGACGATGATGTCGGCGTAGCGAACTTCATATACAGCTGACTGAGATGTCAATGTAGCGAACTCTATATTCAGCAGACGATGATGTCAGTGTAGCGAAATCTACATACAGCGGACGATGATGTTAGTGTATCGAACTTTGTTTACAGCTGACTGAGATGTCAATGTAGAAAACTCTATATACAGCGGACGCTGATGTCAGTGCAGTGAACATTTTATACAGCGCACGATGATGTCAGTGTAGCGAACTCTATATACAGCGGACGATGATGTCAACGTAGTGTACTCTTTATACAGCTGACCGAGATGCCTGCGTAGTGAACTCTATATACAGCACACGATGATGTCAGTGTGGTGAACTCTACATAAAGCGGACGATGATGTCAGTGTAGCGAACTATACATACAGCTGACTGAAATATCAACGTAGGGTACTCTATATACAGCGGACGATGATGTAAGTGTAGGGAACTCGATCAACAGCGGACGATAATGTTAGTGTAGCGAACTTTGTATACAGCTGACTGAGATGTCAATGTAGTGAACTCTAAACACAGCGGAATATGATATCTGCGTAGCGAACTCTATATATAGCTGACTGAGATGTCAATGTAGAGAACTCTATATACAGCTGACTGAGATGTCAATGTAGTGAACTCTATATAGAGCACACGATGATGTCAGTGTGGTGAAGTCTACATAAAGCGGACGATGATGGCAGTGTAGCGAACTATATATACAGCTGACTGAAATATCAACGTAAGGTACTCTATATACAGCGGACTATGATGTCAGTGTACCGAACTATATATACAGCTGGCTGAAATATCAACTTAGGGTATTCTATATACAGCGGACGATGGTGTCAGTGTTGCGAACTCTATATACATCTGATTAGCATGTCAGTGAAACGTAGTTTTTGCATAGACGACTATAATGTCAGTGTAGCGAAATCTTCATACAACTGACTATGTTGTCAGCGAAGCGAAATCTGCATACAACTGACTATGAGGTCTGCGTAGCGCAGTTTTTACACAGTTGACTATGATGTCATTGTACCTAATTCTTCAACCAGCAGACTTTTAAGTCAGTGTTGAGCAGTCTTTACACATATGAAGCAGGGCACTCTATATACTGCGGACGATGATGTTAGTGTAGCGAACTCTATATACAACTGACTGAGATGTCAATGTAGTGAACTCTATATACAGCTGACTGAGATGTCATTGTAGCGAACTCTATATACGGCTGACGATGATGTCAGTCTTGCGAACTCAATATACAGCGGACGATTATGTCAGTGTAGCGAAATCTATAAACCGCGGACTATGATGTAAGCGATGCGAACTCCATATACAGCTGACTATGTTGTCAGCGTAGCGAAATTCATATCCAGCCGACTGAGATGTTAATGTAGAAAACTCTATATACAGCGGACAATAATGTTAGCTTAGCGAACTCTATATACAGCGGACTGAGATGTCAATGTAGCGAACTCTATATACAGCGGACGATGATATCAGTGTAGCGAACTCTATATACAGCGGACGATGATGGTAGTGTAGCGAACTCTATGTACAGCGGACGATGATGTCAGTGTAGCGAACTCTATATACAGCTGAATAGCATGTCAATGAAAAGTAGTTTTTGCATTGACGACTATAATGTCAGTGTAGCGAAATCTACATACAACTGACTATGACGTCAGCGTAGCGAAATCTACATACAACTGACTATGAGGTCTGCGTAGCGGAGTTTTTACACAGTTGACTATGATGGCATTTTACCTTATTCTTCATACAGCAGACTTTTATGTCAGTGTTGAGCAGTCTTTACATATATGATTATGATGTCTGTGTAGTGAACTCTATTTACTGCGGACGATGATGTCAGATTAGCGAACTCTCTATACAGCTGACTGAGATGTCAATGTAAACTCAATATAAGGCGGACGATGATGTCAGTGTAGCGAACTTCATATACGGCTGACAGAGATGTCAATATGGTGATCTCTATATACAGGGGACGATGATGTCGACGTAGCGAACTTCATATACAGCTGACTGAGATGTCAATGTAGAGAATTCAATATTCAGCGGGAGATGATGTCAGTGTATCGAACTTTATATACAGCTGACTGAGATGTCAATGAAGTGAACTCTATATACAGCGGACGATGATGTCAGTGTAGTGAACATTATATAAAGCGCACGATGATGTCAGTGTAGCGAACTCTATGTACAGCGGACAATGATGTCAACGTAGTGTACTCTATATACAGCTGACTGAGATGCTGCGTAGTGAACTCTATATACAGCGCATGATGATGTCAGATTAGCGAACTCTCTATACAGCTGACTGAGATGTCAATGTAAACTCTATATACAGCGGACGATGATGACAGCGTAGCGAGCTTCATATACAGCTGAGTGAGATGTCAATGTAGTGAATTCTATATACAGCGGACGCTGATGTCAGTGTAGTGAACATTTTATACAGCGCACGATGATGTCAGTGTAGCGAACTCTATATACAGCACACGATGATGTCAGTGTGGTGAACTACATAAAGCGGACGATGATGTCAGTGTAGCGAACTATATATACAGCTGACTGAAATATCAACATAGGGTACTCTATATACATCGGACGATGATGTCAGTGTAGCGTACTCGATCAACAGAGGACGATGATGTTACTGTAGCGAACTTTATATAGAGCTGACTGAGATGTCATTGTAGTGAACTCTATATACAGCGCACGATGATGTTTGTGTAGTGAACTCTACATACAGCGCACGATGATGTAAGTGTAATGAACTCTATATACAGCGCACGATGATGTCAGTGTAGTGAGCTCTAAAAGAGAGGACGATGATGTCAGTGTAGTGAACTCTATATACAACTGACTGAGATGTCAATGTAGTGAACTCTATATACAGCTGACTGAGATGTCATTGTAGCGAACTCTATATACGGCTGACGATGATGTCAGTCTTGCGAACTCAATATACAGCGGACGATTATGTCAGTGTAGCGAAATCAATAAACCGCAGACTATGATGTAAGCGATGCGAACTCCATATACAGCTGACTGAGATGTCAATGTAGTGAACTCTATATACAGCGGACGATGAGGTCAGCGTAGCGAAATTCATATCCAGCCGACTGAGATGTTAATGTAGAAAACTCTATATACAGCGGACAATAATGTTAGCTTAGCGAACTCTATATACAGCGGACTGAGATGTCAATGTAGCGAACTCTATATACAGCGGACGATGATATCAGTGTAGCGAACTCTATATACAGCGGACGATGATGGTAGTGTACCGAACTCTATGTACAGCGGACGATGATGTCAGTGTAGCGAACTCTATATACAGCTGAATAGCATGTCAATGAAAAGTAGTTTTTGCATTGACGACTATAATGTCAGTGTAGCGAAATCTACATACAACTGACTATGACGTCAGCGTAGCGAAATCTACATACAACTGACTATGATGTCTGCGTAGCGGAGTTTTTACACAGTTGACTATGATGGCATTTTACCTTATTCTTCATACAGCAGACTTTTATGTCAGTGTTGAGCAGTCTTTACATATATGATTATGATGTCTGTGTAGTGAACTCTATTTACTGCGGACGATGATGTCAGCTTAGCGAACTCTCTATACAGCTGACTGAGATGTCAATGTAAACTCAATATAAGGCGGACGTTGATGTCAGTGTAGCGAACTTCATATACGGCTGACAGAGATGTCAATATGGTGATCTCTATATACAGGGGACGATGATGTCGACGTAGCGAACTTCATATACAGCTGACTGAGATGTCAATGTAGAGAATTCAATATTCAGCGGGAGATGATGTCAGTGTAGCGAAATCTATAAACAGCGGACAATGATGTTAGTGTATCGAACTTTATATACAGCTGACTGAGATGTCAATGAAGTGAACTCTATATACAGCGAACGATGATGTCAGTGTAGTGAACATTATATAAAGCGCACGATGATGTCAGTGTAGCGAACTCTATGTACAGCGGACAATGATGTCAACGTAGTGTACTCTATATACAGCTGACTGAGATGCTGCGTAGTGAACTCTATATACAGCGCATGATGATGTCAGATTAGCGAACTCTCTATACAGCTGACTGAGATGTCAATGTAAAAACTCTATATACAGCGGACGATGATGACAGCGTAGCGAGCTTCATATACAGCTGAGTGAGATGTCAATGTAGTGAATTCTATATACAGCGGACGCTGATGTCAGTGTAGTGAACATTTTATACAGCGCACGATGATGTCAGTGTAGCGAACTCTATATACAGCACACGATGATGTCAGTGTGGTGAACTACATAAAGCGGACGATGATGTCAGTGTAGCGAACTATATATACAGCTGACTGAAATATCAACATAGGGTACTCTATATACATCGGACGATGATGTCAGTGTAGCGTACTCGATCAACAGAGGACGATGATGTTACTGTAGCGAACTTTATATAGAGCTGACTGAGATGTCATTGTAGTGAACTCTATATACAGCGCACGATGATGTTTGTGTAGTGAACTCTACATACAGCGCACGATGATGTAAGTGTAATGAACTCTATATACAGCGCACGATGATGTCAGTGTAGTGAGCTCTAAAAGAGAGGACGATGATGTCAGTGTAGTGAACTCTATATACAACTGACTGAGATGTCAATGTAGTGAACTCTATATACAGCTGACTGAGATGTCATTGTAGCGAACTCTATATACGGCTGACGATGATGTCAGTCTTGCGAACTCAATATACAGCGGACGATTATGTCAGTGTAGCGAAATCAATAAACCGCAGACTATGATGTAAGCGATGCGAACTCCATATACAGCTGACTATGTTGTCAGCGTAGCGAACGTCATATACAGCTGACTGAGATGTCAATGTAGTGAACTCTATATACAGCGGACAATAATGTTAGCTTAGCGAACTCTATATACAGCGGACTGAGATGTCAATGTAGCGAACTCTATATACAGCGGACGATGATATCAGTGTAGCGAACTCTATATACAGCGGACGATGATGGTAGTGTAGCGAACTCTATGTACAGCGGACGATGATGTCAGTGTAGCGAACTCTTTATACAGCTGAATAGCATGTCAATGAAAAGTAGTTTTTGCATTGACGACTATAATGTCAGTGTAGCGAAATCTACATACAACTGACTATGACGTCAGCGTAGCGAAATCTACATACAACTGACTATGAGGTCTGCGTAGCGGAGTTTTTACACAGTTGACTATGATGGCATTGTACCTTATTCTTCATACAGCAGACTTTTATGTCAGTGTTGAGCAGTCTTTACATATATGATTATGATGTCTGTGTAGTGAACTCTATTTACTGCGGACGATGATGTCAGATTAGCGAACTCTCTATACAGCTGACTGAGATGTCAATGTAAACTCAATATAAGGCGGACGATGATGTCAGTGTAGCGAACTTCATATACGGCTGACAGAGATGTCAATATGGTGATCTCTATATACAGGGGACGATGATGTCGACGTAGCGAACTTCATATACAGCTGACTGAGATGTCAATGTAGAGAATTCAATATTCAGCGGGAGATGATGTCAGTGTAGCGAAATCTATAAACAGCGGACAATGATGTTAGTGTATCGAACTTTATATACAGCTGACTGAGATGTCAATGAAGTGAACTCTATATACAGCGAACGATGATGTCAGTGTAGTGAACATTATATAAAGCGCACGATGATGTCAGTGTAGCGAACTCTATGTACAGCGGACAATGATGTCAACGTAGTGTACTCTATATACAGCTGACTGAGATGCTGCGTAGTGAACTCTATATACAGCGCATGATGATGTCAGATTAGCGAACTCTCTATACAGCTGACTGAGATGTCAATGTAAACTCTATATACAGCGGACGATGATGTCAGCGTAGCGAGCTTCATATACAGCTGACTGAGATGTCAATGTAGTGAATTCTATATACAGCGGACGCTGATGTCAGTGTAGTGAACATTTTATACAGCGCACGATGATGTCAGTGTAGCGAACTCTATAAACAGCACACGATGATGTCAGTGTGGTGAACTCTACATAGAGCGGACGATGATGTCAGTGTAGCGAACTATATATACAGCTGACTGAAATATCAACATAGGGTACTCTATATACATCGGACGATGATGTCAGTGTAGGGAACTCGATCAACAGCGGACGATGATGTTAGTGTAGCGAATTATATATACAGCTGACTGAGATGTCATTGTAGTGAACTCTATATACAGCGCACGATGATGTTTGTGTAGTGAACTCTACATACAGCGCACGATGATGTAAGTGTAATGAACTCTATATACAGCGCACGATGATGTCAGTGTAGTGAGCTCTAAAAGAGAGGACGATGATGTCAGTGTAGTGAACTCTATATACAACTGACTGAGATGTCAATGTAGTGAACTCTATATACAGCTGACTGAGATGTCATTGTAGCGAACTCTATATACGGCTGACGATGATGTCAGTCTTGCGAACTCAATATACAGCGGACGATTATGTCAGTGTAGCGAAATCAATAAACCGCAGACTATGATGTAAGCGATGCGAACTCCATATACAGCTGACTATGTTGTCAGCGTAGCGAACGTCATATACAGCTGACTGAGATGTCAATGTAGTGAACTCTATATACAGCGGACAATAATGTTAGCTTAGCGAACTCTATATACAGCGGACTGAGATGTCAATGTAGCGAACTCTATATACAGCGGACGATGATATCAGTGTAGCGAACTCTATATACAGCGGACGATGATGGTAGTGTAGCGAACTCTATGTACAGCGGACGATGATGTCAGTGTAGCGAACTCTATATACAGCTGAATAGCATGTCAATGAAAAGTAGTTTTTGCATTGACGACTATAATGTCAGTGTAGCGAAATCTACATACAACTGACTATGACGTCAGCGTAGCGAAATCTACATACAACTGACTATGAGGTCTGCGTAGCGGAGTTTTTACACAGTTGACTATGATGGCATTTTACCTTATTCTTCATACAGCAGACTTTTATGTCAGTGTTGAGCAGTCTTTACATATATGATTATGATGTCTGTGTAGTGAACTCTATTTACTGCGGACGATGATGTCAGATTAGCGAACTCTCTATACAGCTGACTGAGATGTCAATGTAAACTCAATATAAGGCGGACGATGATGTCAGTGTAGCGAACTTCATATACGGCTGACAGAGATGTCAATATGGTGATCTCTATATACAGGGGACGATGATGTCGACGTAGCGAACTTCATATACAGCTGACTGAGATGTCAATGTAGAGAATTCAATATTCAGCGGGAGATGATGTCAGTGTAGCGAAATCTATAAACAGCGGACAATGATGTTAGTGTATCGAACTTTATATACAGCTGACTGAGATGTCAATGAAGTGAACTCTATATACAGCGAACGATGATGTCAGTGTAGTGAACATTATATAAAGCGCACGATGATGTCAGTGTAGCGAACTCTATGTACAGCGGACAATGATGTCAACGTAGTGTACTCTATATACAGCTGACTGAGATGCTGCGTAGTGAACTCTATATACAGCGCATGATGATGTCAGATTAGCGAACTCTCTATACAGCTGACTGAGATGTCAATGTAAACTCTATATACAGCGGACGATGATGTCAGCGTAGCGAGCTTCATATACAGCTGACTGAGATGTCAATGTAGTGAATTCTATATACAGCGGACGCTGATGTCAGTGTAGTGAACATTTTATACAGCGCACGATGATGTCAGTGTAGCGAACTCTATAAACAGCACACGATGATGTCAGTGTGGTGAACTCTACATAGAGCGGACGATGATGTCAGTGTAGCGAACTATATATACAGCTGACTGAAATATCAACATAGGGTACTCTATATACATCGGACGATGATGTCAGTGTAGGGAACTCGATCAACAGCGGACGATGATGTTAGTGTAGCGAATTATATATACAGCTGACTGAAATATCAACGTAAGGTACTCTATATACATCGGACGATGATGTCAGTGTAGCGAACTCGATCAACAGAGGACGATGATGTTACTCTAGCGAACTTTATATATAGCTGACTGAGATGTCAATGTAGTGAACCCTATAAACAGCGCACGATGATGTCAATGTAGTGAACTCTATATACAGCACACGATGATGTCAGTGTGGTGAACTACATAAAGCGGACGATGATGTCAGTGTAGCGAACTATATATACAGCTGACTGAAATATCAACATAGGGTACTCTATATACATCGGACGATGATGTCAGTGTAGCGAACTCGATCAACAGAGGACGATGATGTTACTGTAGCGAACTTTATATAGAGCTGACTGAGATGTCAATGTAGTGAACTCTATATACAGCGCACGATGATGTCTGTGTAGTGAACTCTACATACAGCGCACGATAATGTCAGTGTAGTGAACTCTATATACAGCGCACGATGATGTCAGTGTAGTGAGCTCTAAAAGAGAGGACGATGATGTCAGTGTAGTGTACTCTATATACAGCGCACGATGATGTCAACGTAGTGTACTCTTTATACAGCTGACCGAGATGTCTGCGTAGTGAACTCTATATACAGCACACGATGATGTCAGTGTGGTGAACTCTACATACAGCTGACTGAGATGTCAATGTAGTGAACTCTATATTCAGCAGACGATGATGTCAGTGTAGCGAAATCTATATACAGCGGACGATTATGTCAGTTTAGCGAAATCTATAAACCGCGGACTATGATCGAAGCGATGCGAACTCTTTATATAGCTCACTGAGATGTCAGTGTACTAAAATCTCTGTACAGCTGACTATGTTGTCAGCGTAGAGAACTTCATATACAGCTGACTGAGATATCAACATTGTGATCTCATTATACAGGGGACGATGATGACGGCGTAGCGAACTTCATTTACAGCTGACTGAGATGTCAATGTAGCGAACTCTATATTCAGCAGACGATGATGTCAGTGAAGCGAAATCTATACACAGCGGACGATGATGTTAGTGTATCGAACTTTGTTTACAGCTGACTGAGATGTCAATGTAGAAAACTCTATATACAGCGGACGCTGATGTCAGTGCAGTGAACATTTTATAAAGCGCACGATGATGTCAGTGTAGCGAACTCTATATACAGCACACGATGATGTCAGTGTGGTGAACTCTACATAGAGCGGACGATGATGTTAGTGTAGCGAACTATATATACAGCTGACTGAAATATCAACATAGGGTACTCTATATACATCGGACGATGATGTCAGTGTAGGGAACTCGATCAACAGCGGACGATGATGTTAGTGTAGCGAACTATATATACAGCTGACTGAAATATCATCGTAAGGTACTCTATATACATCGGACGATGATGTCAGTGTAGCGAACTCGATCAACAGAGGACGATGATGTTACTCTAGCGAACTTTATATATAGCTGACTGAGATGTCAATGTAGTGAACCCTATAAACAGCGCACGATGATGTCAATGTAGTGAACTCTATATACAGCGCACGATGATGTCAACGTAGTGTACTCTTTATACAGCTGACCGAGATGTCTGCGTAGTGAACTCTATATACAGCACACGATGATGTCAGTGTGGTGAACTCTACATAAAGCGGACGATGATGTCAGTGTAGCGAACTATACATACAGCTGACTGAAATATCAACGTAGGGTACTCTATATACAGCGGACGATGATGTAAGTGTAGGGAACTCGATCAACAGCGGACGATAATGTTAGTGAAGCGAACTTTGTATACAGCTGACTGAGATGTCAATGTAGTGAACTCTAAACACAGCGGAATATGATATCTGCGTAGCGAACTCTATATATAGCTGACTGAGATGTCAATGTAGAGAACTCTATATACAGCTGACTGAGATGTCAATGTAGTGAACTCTATATAGAGCACACGATGATGTCAGTGTGGTGAAGTCTA